>APFE030103005.1:134690-148826 GCA_000404065.3 Pinus taeda | reverse complement strand
CACATTGATGTTCAGTATCACTTTTTGAGGGATATGATAGAAGACAAAAATGTGTTGCTGGTAAAGGTGGACACTTTGAAGAATACTGCAGATGCATTAACAAAATCTGTGAGCTCTGAGAAATTCTCTTGGTGTAGAGAAACAATGGGCATTTCAGGGCTGGAAAAATGACTAAGCTCTCCTGTGGCCCCGTGTGGAAAGAAAAAAACAAGTGGGAGATCGTTGGGTTGTGTTATATTCTTTCCACATAGTTAACAGGGGGTTTGAGGGGTACCTGTAACCCAAAATTTGGGTTTTGGACCCTATGTTAGGTTGGGCGGACCCACCTATGGTTTTTTGCATGATTTTCGCACATTTGTTTTGGACGCGATGGTTTTCGGTCCATGGTATTGGATGCGATGGTTTTTTGGTCCATGGTATTGGACGTGATGATTTTCGGTCCATGGTATTGGGTGCTTCAACATGTATAAATATGTATTGTAACATTGAAAGGAATATAATGAGAAATCAAGCTGGTTGTCCCGGTTTTGGGATCCACTGGGAAATCTCTGTGTATACGTGTTTTATGTGTTATGCTCTTGCATTTTTAATTTTCCTGTGATTTAGAATTCATATGTAGGTTATTTCTGTACGGGGTTAAAACCTACACCCTTCTTTCTTAATGCATCAATCCTTGTGAAAAATATGTTAACTACAACTTCAAGAGTGTGACACTTCTCTGTCATCTACACTACTAAGTTCTTTTTGGTCAGAACTTTCTTCACCTCTAGAATGGTTTTAGCCCTATAATGCACTCCCAGATCGTCTAGTTCATACCTATTTTTAGAATTGAGAAACTTTATAATGTTGTTGGTTGTAGCAGGCATCTCTCTCAGTTGAGCATTTATATTGGCAACTGTATGATTTGTCTTTTCCATCAACTCCTTCTGCTAAGAAAGATCTGGATACATAGCCATGTTTCATCCATATCCTCAATGATGTTGTTCCATATGATTTCCTTGACATTACCAATAGTGTAGCCAATGGAAGACTCAATTCCTGACTTATTCCATGCTTCTATTTCATTCTGAGCTCTCTGAATCTCTGCTGCATAAAAAATGTCATATTTCTTTTGATGATACTCCAGTAGTTTTTGATCATGCAATTTCTTAATCTCTTTAGTCTGTAGGGACATATTTTGGACTACATGGGCTAACTAGTCTATGGCATCTCTTGTACTTTTTGTAGTTGGTATGGCTGTCAAAATGATTGTCATAGGAAGTGCCTCAAAAGGGGTAGTATTTTTAGCAGCTTCCTCCTTTTCCTTGATAAATTTCTCCATATGTGCCTCCATTTTCTCAATCAGTGCAGTCTACTCCATGATGAGTTTCAGCATATCTTCCATTTGGGTCTCTATCTTTGTAATATCCTTGGTTAGAGGATCTTCAGCAGTTGGGACTTTCAACTGCTTCCTAAGTACTAATATATCCAAATTCTTCTTTTTGATCAGTGCCTCTGCAACATTAATGTTTGTAGGATCATAAGCCAGTTTGATTACCAAATCTTCCAAGGTTTTAATCCTCGTGTCTTTTCCAAGAGCAAAAACTTTCTCCATCTTTAGCTGTGACTAGACATTTGCTAGTGTAACCTGTAATTTGGACAAAGTCATAGCTATGTTAGTTACAATAGAGAAGATCATTTCCCCAGTTTGTTTATGCATCTCCATTTGGTCAATGGGATGTATATCCTTAACATCAAACTCAAAAGATGTATTTCTATAGTTTGATGCTCCTTTGGGCTACGGAACTTGTTCTTGAAGGAATGTCATTTGCATTTTCCCCTTTTCTAAGTCGAAGGCTGACAGTAGCCTCCTTTGGGCACCTGAAGTCTTCTTCCAAAACTGGTTGTATGTGTTAATCTTCAAGGCTTCGTTTCTAACTTCTATTTCCTTAAATATATCTATGATGCTCTTCTCTATCTTGCTTGAAGTAGATGTACCTATGTGCATAATTTTTTGCTACTTTCGTGAGGTTTTGGACATGGTAGGAGACTGTGTAGACTGATCACCCACTAATGAATATACAAGAGGCTCATTAGTGGTGATAAGAGTCTATTGCTCTAAATCTTTGCTAAGGCTTAGTCTGGAACTAAGCTTAACCTTCTTTCTATACATGATTTTAAATCCCTCACTGAAGATATCAGTACCTAAAGGGGACTCTTCCTCTCTACACCTTTTGGTTGTATTCCCTTGCATTATAGGAGTCTGCACTATTGATGAGGAGACTTGTTGTTCTTCTACCAATTGTAATGTGTTGCCTACCCACTCTGGTTGATTCTTATACTTTTCTATTTCTGTCCTGGGTGTGTGAAAGTAAGGAGTAGACTTGGTTTCTTCCCTTAATCTAGAAATGATCATTAATGGATCATAAGACCAGGTAAAAATGAGATTAAACTACATTTCCTTCAAAATTTTGTTAGCCTCTTCCTCTGTTGCCCTACTATTGCAAATTAATGGGCCAACCTATGTTTTTATCTTAAACTGAGACTTTTTCTTGGCAGCAAGAAAATGGACTTCATCCATGTTGATCATCTACATGATGTATTCTAAGGAAAAAATCCTCATTGGGAGGAATTTTGGCAACTTATAAGGTGGGATATCACATCCAAAAATCCTTATTTTTGTGTAATTTTCATACAAGTACTAATAACTTGTTTGCACTTCTTTTGACAGTTGCAAGACATTTTTTATTTCTTCAGCAATCCTTGGTTATTTTTTGCTACTTAGGAGTCCCATCGCTAGGTAAGCAAACATCTCGGTAAAATGTTTATAAGAATATTCTTTCTGCTCTTTCATAACCAAAGTAGTCGAGAAAATGACCGACTGTTGGTTTCCCTTCTCATCCAAGTTTTGCAAAGACAGGTTCATGTTGTCCCCCTAAAAATATAGCAACATGTAGACTAAGACATAAGCATATTTGAATACCTCCTCTGTGGGAAACTTGACCAGTTGCCGATGAATAGACTCTACAAGAAAATGGCTGAAATTGAACACAAGTTAGGGCTTAGCATAATTAGAAAATATGGATAAAAATCCTATAATGGCCTCATCTACCCATTGATCAAAGTAGTAGCCAAGAAGGTAGGAAATGACAGTGATTTTTTGCTTGGCTCTCTTAGGGAATATGGAGGAGGGATAAGGAGGAATTTGTTCTAGTAATGCATCATCATGTGCCAAGAATAATTCAAGAGTTTGGGATCTCTTAACAAAGTCTAATTTCTGGTATATTTCACCTAGAGCTTCATAAGAAAATGGGGTAACATTGTTTACTATGGGGGGTTGCATCACTTGATCCACGACCTGAGGGGTTATGGTAAATAAAATATGTCTAGGTGGGTTGACTATGGCCCTTTTTCTTGGAAAATATGAGGCATGACAGTTTCTAATGAAATCAGGGGTGTTGTGGGTACGAGGAAAGATGTAGTGGGGTAGATTTGACTCTCACAGTTCGATATCATCTCATTTTTCAATATATTTATCTTCAATCCAGCAGTACATCTCGAAGAGGTCAAGCTCACAAAGTGTTTCATGAATTTTATAGTCTCTATCATCCATAGGGATATGGTGAAGATCTATAGGAGGATAGACTAGAGGATTGAAAATTTCCTCTAGTCCTTGTCCTTTGGAGGCATGTTGATTATGGCTAAGAGTGAAAATTTGATTTGGAGGAGACAATTCACAGACAAATAGAAGGTTTTAGAGATAGGAATAAAAGGAATAATCCAGAAATGATGAAATAGAGAGTGTCATTAACAATTGACAATGTTGGGATTTGGCGAGAAACCTATAATCAAATAAATGGCAGTGATAGAATATGAATTATGTAACCTGTAAACAAATAAAGAGGAGGTTTATATAAGAATTCTAGTTTTCCATTAGTGGCGCAGGCCTGTTGAATTAACAACTAAGAAAATTAAATGCTTAACAGGTTGATTATGGAGGGAATGAATATGATTTGATGGAGTTTAACAGACGGATGAGGTGGCAACAGAGGAATGATGGAAGCACAATGGTCAGGTAAGCGGTATCGAGAGTAAGGAATCAATTTTTCGAAGTGGGGGGTGAGTAGTTTGTGGTTTCACTCATCGGGGATCTGAAATGCTGTGGAGCTACCACATATGCACAAGCGTTGTTTGGAATACTACCAATTTTTAAGCCACCCCTGGCGGTAAAGCTCAGATGGCGAGGGCGGGCCAAAATGGCATGAGGTTCATCAGATGTGAGAAGATAAGCAAAGATGAAGAGTGAAATGGCGGAAAATTAACTATGATGTGATGGGATAATTTGGTGGTGTCAGGAATTTATGTAATATGGTGTTAGGAAATGCACGATATAAGAGAGGTTTAAACTTATGGAAATGAGAATGAAGGGACTTATGAGTGGAGGGGTTATATAGGTTTTTAAGACATAGTATAGTATTAATACTTAGGGATATGGATTTAGAACTTAGGAATAGTATTAATACTTCAAAATTAATATATAAACCTTAGAGTAATCTTTACTCTTCTTTCTTTTTCATCTGCACATGAAAACATAGTCGATGTTTTATTATGGCGCATTTAGACTAGTAGCTATGCATTTTAAAAAACATAAAATGAAGCCTTCCTTCTCTTTTTCTTCCCTAGCATTTTATTTTCCTTTCCTTCTTTATTTAGGGCAGCTAACACCTAACATTTTATTGATATGGATGCCTATAAAATATCAAATTTTTCTAACATTTTATCTTTTCATTATTTTGCATCCATATCATAACTTAACATTTTAAAATTATTTTGAATAATATGATAACTTGTCAAAACTAAATAATGTTACAACATCAGCTCCATCTGGGGACTTCTTCCCCCTGTGGGATGATGACAACAAGAAGATCCAAGTGCCTTCTCCTCGAGCTATGGAGTCTTTTCTGAAACAGATACTCCTTTGCAATTTTCAAAATAAATAAACTCTCTTGAGTATTTACAGATGATGAATGAAAGAAGAATCAATACTTAATGTAATGTTTCAAGTATCTCCAATTGACTGGAAATGAGGAATACTCTCCTTCTAGATTCTGTAGAATAAATCTATTGTTCCTTTGAATTTTGCAATGTTGAATGGAACAAACAAGAGGTTTTCAAATTTTTCATGCTTTCCTTTTTCTTCTCTCCTTGTATCCCATCTAAGCACTAGGTCACCTTTCTTGAAATTTCTTTATCTAGCCTTTCTTTCAAACAGTTGTTTCATTTTGTTCTGGTATTTCCTTAGTTTGTACTGAATTTCATCCCTATCTTCATTCAACTCAATAATTTGATTAATCCTTCTTGATAAATCATCTTTTTCTTCATAAGGTTCCCGGAGGAACCTCATAATAGGGAAGGCTAAATGAGTAGGAAAAATTGCTTCCTTGCCATAAACTAATTGGAAAGGAGACTTGCCTATTGATCTCTTAGAAGAAACTCTGTTTGCCCAAATAGCATGAACAAGATGGTTGTCCCAACTCTTTTTATGGTCTTCAAGATTATTCTTAATTACCTTAACTAAGATCTTGTTGGAAGACTTTGCTAGCCCATTACCCTGTGGATAGTATGGTGTAGAATGATGTAAAAGGATTGAATACTTTTGACAAAATTCAATCATTTTAATACTACTAAAAGTTGTTGCATTATCTGTAACAATTTGTTGAGGACATCCAAATATTAATGGGATGTTTTCTTCAAGAAATTTAATCACAATAGTATCAGTGGCATTTTTTACAGGTATGGCTTCTACCTACTTGGTAAAATAATTTGTGGCAATTAGAATCTATCTATGTTGATTTCTTGATTATGGATGAATTCCCCCTATAAAGTCTAATCCCCATTAAAGAAGATGAACATCAACTGATACTGGAACCAAGGGAAGTGCTGAATTTTTTTTTTTTCCTGCAAATAATTGGCATTCTTTGCAACTTTTTACTCTTGCTCCAACTTCTTTGAAAAGTGTGGGCCAATAAAACCTTGCTTTTAGAATTTTTTAGGTTGTTTCTCTCTAGACATAGTATCCACCACAAAACCTTGCATGGAACTGATCTATAATATCTTATGTTTCATTTTCAGTTAAGCATAGAAGAAGGATATTAAGAGGGTCTTTCTAGTATAGATTAGCATTAATAATGCAATATTTCACTTCTTTAAGCTTTAGAGCTTTGCACTGTTTTAAAGTAAGATCAACCAAACATTGAAAATTTCTAAGAAATTGCACAATATCAGAATACCAATTAGAAACTAGATATTTGTGATCTATGTGAACAAGAAAGGCTTGATCTGAAGGAAGAGGCTCTTGTGGATTTTCCCCTTCTCTAAGAGGAGGATGTTCTTGTGGATTCTCCTCTGCTGTTAAGGAAGGTTCTTGTGGATTCTCCCTAGATGACATTGAGGAAGGTTCTTGTGGATTCTCCCCTGATGACATTTCAGAAACCAGATTTATCCCCAACACTTTGCAGTTAGATTCATCTAACAATTTTTCCAGGTCTTGGCCTTTTACTAGCTTTGTGTTTTTTATTTCAAGGTCAAATTCAAGGATTTTAGAAATCCATCTCCCTCTTCTCCCATCAGTATCAGGTTGAGTCAATATAGTTTTAACAGCATGATTATGGATATAAGTTCTGATGTGTGAATGCAAGACATAGGTTCTAAAGGCTTTGAGGGCTTAAATTAAGGCATAATATTTCTCTTCAATAATATCATACTCGAGTTCAACATCTCTTGTTGCATTTGAAAAGAAGGCTATGGGATGGTCATCACCATTTATATTTTTTTGTAAAAGTACAACAACTAAGGTTGTCTCGGATGCAAAATAAAATATGCTAAAAGGTGAAGAATAGCCAGGGATAGCTAATGTAGGGGCTTCAAATATGGCCTTTTCGATCTAATCAAAATCATACCTAGCAGGTACTATCCATTTCTCTTCATTATTTTTCTTAAGCATATCGATTATATCTTTAATGATCTCAGCATAATTTGGGATGAACCTTCTGAGAAAATTGATCTTTCCAGGGAACGTTTGAATTTCCTTCTTATTACTTGGTAGAGATAGGGTGTGAATTCCTGAAAATATTTTTGGGTCATTAATAACTCCATCCTTGGAGATTATATTCCCTAGTAATTTCCCTTCCTTCACAACAAACAAATATTTCTTCGGATTGATGGATATGTCAAAATTTCCTGCACCTGTCAAAAACCTTGCTCAAGTGTTTTAAATGACTTTCATTAGAATCAGAGAAAACAGTTAAATCATCTAAAAGAATAGCAGCAAATTCAGATGTTTACCTACAAATGATAAATCCATAGCTCTCTCGAAATTTTCTCTAGCATTGGTTAACCCGAATGGCATTTTTGCATATATAAATGTACCCCAAGGAGTGGTGAAAGCAGTTTTGTCCTGGTCAACTTCACTTACCATAATCTGGTAATAACCAGAAAATCCATCTAGCATAGATATCATATTGGCACTTGAAACCTTTTGAAGTAGATGGTCCATTTTGGGAAATGGATAGTTATCCTTTAAAGATGATTTGCTCAGATTTCATAAATCTACACATAGCCTAATCTCACCATTCTTCTTCCTAATAGGAACTAGGTTGGCTACCCAATTAGAATACCTTAAAGGTACTATGATATGAGCATCAAACAACTTTTTGAGTTCCTTCTCAATAGTGGGCAATAGTATGGGATTAATTCTTCTTAGCTTTTTCTAAAAGGGTTTTCCTTCTGGTTTCAAAGGAATCTTATGCTCAATCAAGGAAGTATCATAAGTTTTCAATTCATTATAAGACCAGGCAAAAACATCTTTGTAGTTCTTAAGAAGATTCAAGTATTTGTCTTTAACATCCGAAGGTAAAGTTGAAGACAGTTTAACATTTCTCACTTCATCTAGAGTCCCAATATTGCATTCTTTGATTTCTTCTTCAGGCGAATGAAACAAGGAATTTTTAGAGACATCATTATTATCAAATAATTTTTCCAATGGGACTAATCCTTTAGGAATAAAATTACTAGATAATTGGATGATATCATGATTAAGAATTTTAGGACTGAATGAAGTTTCTAGATTTTTTTGATCTAATCCTTGAACAACTTGTTGATCTTCTTCGATTTTCATATTCGAGAATTCATCAATGACTTGAAGAAAAATTTAATTGTTCATCATCTTCAAAAATATGCCAGTTTTTAAGGTTATTAGGAATTGGTGGCCAATACTTGACTTGAATTTGGTACTCTAATGATATTGGCTCAGTGTTTTTGAAAGAGCATGTTGAGATAGCTAGTGAATCAACATTCATGTTTTCATCTCTAGGGATAGCAGTTATGTTCAAATCTTGGAAGAAATTCTCAATTTTTTATGAAACCAGCTCACAAAAAGATAGAAAAGATAGATCAACGCCTTATAAATAAGCCTCTTCGAGGGGGTAACCTACTTTATATTACACAAATGAACAATTCTTGGATGATACAAATGACAAGACCTCATTTCTATACATAGGAGTCTAAGGGGTCATAATATAATTAGAGCCGACATAACAATAATAATGTAGGGCACAACAATAACAATAGTGGGCTTCTATGGGGCACAATAATAACAATATGGGGACTACATGGGCACAACAATATAATAAGGGGTTTGTACTAATAAAAATAAGGAGTTACACTAGTATTCAAGGGACCTAAAATGTCCCTCTCCTTTAGAAAGTGTTGTCCTCAACACTTGAGTAGTTCTCGATGATTCTATATAAAATTCTCATCCTCCCATGTTGAATCTTCAGCTGGTAAGTTCTTCCACTTGATGAGATACTCTAAAATTAATCGATTTTGTAGCTGTTGATTTCTTATTTTCGTTACTACTTCAGGTTTGAATATAATTTTTCCTTCCTTTTCAAATTCTGGAAATATTATTTGAACTAGGATCTTCTGCAACTTTTGAATGAGGGCCACACTTCTTGATCATTCTTTCATTCATCCTTTACTTCATTTACCCAATCTTCTTGGATAATAGAAATAACGCAAAACAATGCTTCCACATCCTCATCCTTTCTTGAGAGTGCATCTGCAACAACATTTTGCTTCCCTTTTTTGTAGATTATTTCAAAGTCATAACCCAACATCTTTGTGACCCATTGTTTTTTTTCTCTTCAAAGGATAATCCTTTTCTAAAAAGTATTTAAGACTATCATGATCTATTTTTACCTTGAAGTTTCTTCCCATTAGGTAGGGTTTCCATTTCTTAAGTGCATGTAGTAGTGCCAACATTTCCTTGTCATAAATAACTTTCTGTAAATAATTTTTTTTGATTGGATGACTTTCAAAAGAAATGGGTCTTCCATCTTGCATTAAAATAGCACCAATTCCATTTCCTAAAGCATCACATTCCAAAATAATGGTTTTTGTGAAGTCAAACATAGCTAAGACTGATGCTTGGCACATTGCTTATTTAAGATGTTTGAAGGCCTTTGTTGCTTCGAGAGTCCATGAAAATACATCTTTCTTCAATAATGTTGTTAGAGGTGTTGCTACTCTCCCATAATTCTTAACAAACTTCTGATAATATACTGTCAACTCGGGAAATCCTCGTAGATGGTTTATAGATGTGGGAATTTTCCATTCCTTAATGGCTTTAATTTTGCTAGGGTCTACCTTAACACCTTCATGAGATACAATATGACACAGATCTTCCACCTCTTATACTCCAAAGAAACATTTGGAGTTTTTTTCATATAATTGTTTCTCCTCCAATAGTTTGAGCACCCTGTAAACATGTTAAACATGATCCTTCGAAGACTTGCTCTAGATTAATATATCATCAAAAAATACTAACACAAATTTTCAAAGGAAGGTTTTGAAAATGGAATTCATCAAACCTTGAAATATATAAGGTGCATTAGTAAGGCCAAAAGGCATCACCAAAAGATCCATAATGACCCTAAGGAGTTATAAATGTTGTTTTCGAAATGTCTTTAGTCTTCATTCTGATTTGATGATACCCTGAATGAAGATCCAACTTGGTGAAGTAAATTGATCCATGAAATTCATCCAATAATTCATCAATGACAGGAATGGGAAATTTATCTTCAATAGTGAGCTTGTTGAGCTCCCTATAATCTAGACACATGCACCATGATCCATCCATCTTGTGCACCAATACTACTAGAGTAGAGAATGAACTTTGACTAGGTTTAATTATACCAGCCTCTAGCATTTCTACAACCATATGTTCAATTTCACTCTTTTGGTCATAGGGATATCTATACGGCCTGATGTTTGGAGGAACACATCTTGGAATCAAGTGAATAGCATGATCATGGTCATGAATAGGTGGGAGGCCTTTGGGAGTCTCAAATAACTTGGAATGATTTTCTGAGACTTTTTTGAGATAAGGAGAAATAGATGATTTCAATGTGGGAACCTCTAGCAAACATAATTGTTCAATTATGCCTCATTGTTCCTTTTGTAGAATCTTTTTCATACCGTTAGAGATAATTATATTTTCCAGTTTCCCTGCAATACCCCTTAATTCAACTTCCTTTCCTTCTACACAAAATTTCATGAAAAGTTCTTGAAAATTAAAAGCTATTGTTCCCAAATATTGTAGCCATTGGACTCCTAGTACAACATCAACACCACCCATTGGAATGGAAAGCATTGGGCTATTGAATACATATTATCCCATGGATAGCTTGATATTATGGCACTTTCCAAAGAAATTTATGGCTCCTCCACTTGCAACCATCACTTGACACTTTGGTGCTAGGTATAGGAAGCAATTCAATTCCTTGGCTACCTTACAATGAATAAAATTATGGGTACTGCCTGAATCAATCAACACTATTACCTTTTTCTTCTTGATATGTCCTTCTATCTTGATATTTTGAGGAGTAGTGATCTTGGCCAATGCATTACAAGATATGGTCGGATTCATTTCTTCTTTCTCGATGTGATCTTTCACTTCTTGAACCATTTTCTTTTTGATATGTCCTTCTATCTTGAGAGTATGAGGAGTGGTAATTCTTGCCAATGATTTACAAGATATAGTCAGATTCATTTCTTCTTTCTCTAGGGTTGGTTCTTGGTGTATATCCTCTTATTTTGATGTTTCATGATCATTTTCTTCCTCCTCTTCACAATCTATGTAAAATAATTTCTTCTGAGCACACTTATGACCTTTAGTGTATTTTCTATCACAAATGCAACAAATCCCTTTTTCTATTTTTTCTTCAAATTGTTGTGGTGTAAACCTTGTAGGTTGTGGAAATATAGGAGAAAAAACACTTCCATATTTATATTTGTGAGTGGTGGGCTTCCTTGTTTCCATAATTTCTATTTCAATTTTTCTTGCCAACCTAAATGCCTTCTCCAATGAATCATGTTCCCAAAGATGAACCTCATGTTGAATGTTATCCTTTAACGTCCCTATGAAGACACCAATCCTTTTCTTCTCCGAAATATCATTTACCCTTATATAAATTTTTTGGAAGTCCTCAATGTGCTCTTCCATTGAACCCTTTCATTTGAGATTTATCAATTGGCTAAAGAAGTTGTTTCTCTTTGTATCCTCATAATGTGCTATCATTTCCTTCGTGAAAATTGACCACATAACAAGTGGTTTACAAAAAAAAGTCCTTTATACCATAAAAATTGATTTGAATCTAAATAATTAGATGCAATACGTACCTTTCGTAACAATGGTGCACCATGTAGATCAAAATATTTCTCCATCTGTAGTATCCAATTTACCAGATCCTTGCCAGCAAACTTCCTAATCTCGCTTTTTCTTGATTTTAGGAGCTTGATCTTGAAATGGCTATAAATTTGTAATTTTTGATCTTTAAGTTTTGAAATTTTGGCCTGTAATATACCTCTGAGTCCTCTGTCTAACTCCGCAAGTCTAATTGTAATTGGATTCCCAAAGAAATATTTATTCCCAATCTTCCGCAACGACCTAATTATAGACTAGTTCAGTCGAGTGAAATTGTGCAATGTGATATGGGTCACTGATTCAACCCTAGGTTCTAAAAATTATACCCAAACAAAATGAATTTCATCCTCTTTCTGTAACTTCTTACGATATTTTGATCTGATGCTCAAAGGGAAAGTTATGACGATTTTCCCAAGGTCACCTATATAGGACGTAATTCTGGAGTATGTAAAACCCTAACTTCCTTAGATCATATATCCGAAAATATAGCGAGACAAGGTTTGAAATTCAAATTTGAGGTTCAGACCGATTTCTTCTCAATTTTTTTTTTCTATAGCTTTTGAAACTTTGTGGCAAAAACGTTATAACGAAAATTCCATGATAACCTGTTTTAGATTAAATTATGGAGCTTGCAAAAAATCCTAACTTCCACAGATCATATATCTGAAAATATATGATCATTATCTTCAAAAATATGCTAGTTTTTAAGGTTATTAGGAATTGATGGCCAATACTTGACTTGAATTTGGTAATCTAACGATATTGGCTTAGTGATTTTGAAAGAGCCTGCTGAGATAGCTAGTGAATCAGCATTCCTGTTTTCATCTCTAGGGATAGCAGTTATGTTCAAATCTTGGAAGAAATTCTCAATTTGTTATGAACCAGCTCACAAAAAGACAAAAAAGATAGATCAACACCTTATAAATAAGCCTCTTCGAGGGGGCAACCTCTTTTATATCACAAAAATGAACAATTCTTGGATGATACAAATGACAAGGCCTCATTTCTATATATAGGAGTCTAAGGGGTCATAATATAATCAAAGCCGACATAACAATAATAATATAAGGGAATAGCAATAACAATAGTGGGCTTCTATGGGGCACAATAATAACAATATGGGGATTACATGGGCACACCAATATAATAAAGGGGTTGTACTAATAATGATAAGGGGTTACACTAGTAGTCTAGGGACCTAACACAATTGTGGCCCAAGCTTCATTCCTGTAGGGTCTAAGTCTTGGGTGTTTAGTTTGACATAAATTTCTATCCTGGTTTACTATAAGCTTAGAATCAGAAAAGAAACTCAAGTTCTAGACCTTTAGACTCCTAGCTAACTGAAGAACAAGAAGAATAGCCTCATACTCAACCACATTATTAGTGATTTCAAAATCAAGTTTACATGGTTGAGTTATGTTTTCTTTATTTTGTGATACAAGAAAAATTCCTACTCTTCCTCCTTCTTTTAAGAAAGATCCATCAAAATAAAGTTTCCAGATATCTGATTCTACAATTTTAGGTTGTGAAACAATAATTTCAATGGGAAGATGAGTGTTTGATGCATTTTGTGAAGACAAGTGAAACCAACCAAAATCTTGATCTACTCCATAGATAGGGTGTTTCTTTGCTTGATCAGACCTACAAACAGTATGAAGGAAATGGACTTCCCTATATAACCTTAAATGCTCACCTCCATAGACTTGCATAGTAACAAAAGACATGTCCATCTGAAGTGGCCCTCCAAGTTTAGCACAACATGATCTAGACAGAAGCATGCCAAACATGGCAGGAATATCAGTGACAACTATGTCTAGAACTATACTTTTGACAGGTATTTGAGCTAATTCACAACTAGGTCTTTTATCAATCCCAGGCATGGTACTTTCTTTCAGTCAAAGGTGTAAAGGTCGTGATAGGAGTGAGTGACTTGTAACTAAATCTGGTCCATTACTACCTTTGGCGTAAGGTTATGAGAGGCTCCAAAATCTAGCATGCAGTTATACATCAGAAAGTCATGAGCTTTTAATGTTACATAAAATGGTGGAACAATCTCATCGATCATATTAGAACTAGGGTCAAACACTATCGAGGGATTTTCATCTTATAAACTAATAACATCTCTCTCAGCATCTACACTAGAGGAATATATCGATTTTAACACTTGATTTTTGTAACTAGGATTTTTTAAAAGTTCGGCTAAACGTATAGGAATCTTGACCCTTTCCAATTCCTTTTCAATATTAAAAGTGGTCAAAAGTGTTATGGAACCAGCTCAAGAAAAGATAGAAAAGATAGATCCACGCCTTAGAATTCAGCCACTTCGAGGGGGCAACCTCCTTTACATTACATAAATGAACAATTCTTGGATGATACAAATGAAAAGACCTCCT
>APFE030103005.1:91072-133731 GCA_000404065.3 Pinus taeda | reverse complement strand
ATAATAATGTAAGGGCACAATAATAATAATAGTGGGCTTCTATGGGGCACAATAGTAACAATATGGGTGCTACATGGGTACATAAATATAATAAGTGGGTTGTACTAATAACAATAAGGGGTTACTCTAGTAGTATAGGGGCCTAACAAAAAGAGTCTTGTCATATGGGAGGGTTTAAGTGTATGACTTTGTAGTCTGAGGTGATGGGGTTTGCATTTGAATAGTTTTCATTGCATGTTCAATTATAGTGGTAGATTTTGGAGGTCTACCAGGACCTAATCTTGGTCTTAGATCATATCTTTTATTCATTTTTGCAATTAAAAATTCATAGAATTCTTAGTATCTGGAAATTTGAGTATCTCCTACTTCTAGTTCAAAAGACTAAGATGAAGATGAAATGATTAGGTCCATTTGTACTACTAAAGAACTAATGTTATTGATATCTTCAATAATCAAAGGGCCTGTATCATGTGATTGTTGATCATCAATAAGAAAAGGAGGCTGAATGGTTTGGTCAGAACCTGGTCTCTGAAGAATTTACATTTGAGGAGCTCTTCTGAATTGTGTTTGAGCTTGAGGTCTAACAATAGTTTTTTGAGTGGCTCTAGGTTGTGTTTCAATTTTTGAAATATTGTTAGAAAGGTTCCTAAGAAAAGATGTAATTTCTTCTATTTTTTGATCTTCAATTTTAGATTTGGAGGATGAATCATCAATCTTAGCTTTTAGTTTCCTTTCCTTTTTTTCTACTTTAGCCTTAAGTTTACTGAAAGCTGACCTATTGGCTTCTACCTCTATAGAATTTGTCTGCATGTCTTCTCATGTATTAGAAACTCTTTCCCTTATCGTAACTGTAAATTAATCATCAAATGCTTTGGAAAATATGACCTTTGTAGTTGCTACTGGTGGTTTACAATCAGTAGGAATTTTATGATAGAGTTTATTAAATTTTTTAATGAGTTAAACAACTGATTCTCCCGGGTTTCTCTTTAATTCCTCAAATTCAATATGGAAGTAAATAATATCTTTACTTACCCCCCATTGATTTTTGAATATTGTTATTAGCTCATTTCATGTTCTGATAGAGTCAACTCTAAGCTACCTAAACCAAATCCTAACATTTCCTTCCAGAGATTGCACAAATAATCTCATATAGACATTTTCCTCTTCAATATTCATATTGTCAACAAAATATAGGAAGGTTGATACATGATCCTCTGCTAAGGGACCTATTTCTCCATTGAATCTTGGGAGATGTTTTATATAACCATCAAGAAAATTTCCTATGTTTGTAGGGAGAACTAGAGCTGCATACCTAGCTTCCATAGTGGGTTGAAAAGCCATAAGAGCGGGAGGAGTATGGGGTGTCTGAGTGGATGTTGACGAGGAAGAAGAAGATGACGAAGATAAAGGAGAAAAATATGAGTCAATAGGTGTACTAGTATGTGGAGGAGAGGGAGGATACATCTTTAAGGTTTTCAACCAATTTATGAACTCCTGGTGGTAATCTTCTTTATTTTCAAATAATGGATTTGAACAGATAGAAAATGTCTCTTCAAAATTAGTTGAGGATGATGGAATAGAATAAGGAGTTGGAGTAATGAAATATTGAGGTTTGAATTCAGGTAAATGTAAACCCAATTCATCCTCAAATGAAGGTGATTTGATAGGAATGGACATAACTTGATATGTTTCAAGCTTCTGTATCAAAAATGCTAACGGAAGGTATACACCTCTGGAAATAAGATTAGAGACCCTAGGAGGTAGTTCAATCTAATCATGATGGGTTGGTATAAATCAGAATGGATCTACAAATGTAATGTCTTTAGGGTGTAAAGTTGAAGAAGAAGAATAAGGTGTTCTACATATTCTCCTTGAAGAGGCTCCCCTAATGAGTATTTCTGGGTCTAGCAGAGGGTTAACAATATCATAATTAGAACATGATCTTGTATTCTTATAGGGAGTCAACTTGGACTAGTGGAATCACCAGCTGAAATATTTTGACATATAACCTTATCCTTTATTCACCTTAAAGGAAAGGGAAAATCATTGCCCCAGGGAAAATTTAACCTTCAATTCTTCGCTCCCTGGCAACGACACCAATCTGATGTTGTCCTTTGAGATAACCTAAGGTCAATTGACTATACCAAATCATCTAAAATATTTTGTTTGATTTTAACGGTTGGATGACCAGTGAACTGTATTTAAATAAGTGCTTTAAACTTAGAAATATTTGTAATAAAACAAAAGGTTGTTCTTTGAATACATATGGTTATTTTGTTTTAAGTGGGATGGATAAGAAGAATATAGAGAAGTATAAATGATTTAATATTTAGACTAAGTATCTCACCATTCTTAAGCAGGAATTAAGAAACTTGTGTTTTCTTAATCAACAAAATATTATCAAGTCATTATAGATATTTTGTGCAATTTAAATTCAGAAAGGAATTTATAATAATATATAGTCCTCTAAGGATCCCATCGACAAATATTTCCCAAATGCATCCTTTGTGGTGATCATGGAGACATAGGCAATGGGGGAATCCAGCTAGTGGTGGAAGCATATCTGGAAGCTGAAATCCCCTCACAAAGACCGACTCTTCATGTGGGGCATACTCTCAAAAAAAATCCCCACAGAGAAAAATCTAAAAAAGCACAGCTTCCATGGCCCTTCTCTCTACTACCTGTGCAAAGAAGACATGGAAGGTATAGATCACCGTTTCCTTCATTGCCTAATTTCAGCTGAAATCTAGAGCATCACCACATCGGCACTCTCAATACAAACCTGCTGGGAAGGACATAATGTAAACAAGGCTTGGTAGGCTTGGTGGTTGAGTGCTAACAAGCAGAAATTAAAAATCCACCTCTCATTGTATGCTAGGGTATATGGATTATCTGAAATTAAAGAATCTTCGAAGATAAAAATATATTGGGGGCAGCCATGTACAATCATATGCTGGCCATTTCCAATTTGATCCTAGAGGATCCGATTCAACGCCCCATTAGATCCATCAACCCAGAAATCATAAACAGAAGTCAGTTGTGGGCATATTTTGACAGTTCAGCCCAGTTGGAGGGCTGTGGAGGGGGGGTAGTGCTTCATTTAAATGACTCTTTTTTTTTTAAATAAAAATGGGATTAGGGAGGTGCACAAACAATTATGCAGAACTAAACAGCCTTAGACATCTCCTCCTTTCTGCCAGAGAACAACAATTTCACAGAATTCAGATTTTTGGGGACTCACAACTCATTATAAATTGGATCAATGGGACATATAAATATCACTTGCACACACTCAGAGACTTGTTGGAGGATGCTATATACTTAAACTCTCAGTTTGAGTTATTCGTTTGCTCTCATATATATAGGGAAAGGAATGAAGGCAATAATCTTATTTCCAAAGAGGTCGTGTAGCTGACCAGAGGACACTAGTTGATCCAGATCTACCAAAGACCCTTCATTAAAGGGGCAGGACATTCTCAGGATTGATCTATGTGATCATCCTTTTTGTGGTTTTGCTTTTTTGTTTATATTGCAGCCGTTATTTTAAAGTTTACAGACTTGGTCTTGTTTACTTTTGACTCTTCAAGTTTAATGAAGGATGATATGTGAATATTAAATTTTGTGCTCATGACTTTTGGACTGATACTTTTCTAGATAGTAGTGAAATCATTTCTCATATTCTCGCATACAACATGTAATTTTCTTAATTTCTAATGAAAATTATGCTTTTTCCTCAGGAGAGAAAAAAAAAAAAAGCAAAAACAAAAAACAAAAAACAAAACAAAACAAAAAATAACAAAACAAAAAACAAAAAAAAAAACAAAAACCAAAAACAAAAAAAAAAAACAAAAAAACAAAAAAAAAAAAACAAAACATATAGACATGTAAATTAATCTCTTAATTAAACTACAACTTGACAGCAGATTCAAAATGAAACTGAGATTTAATTAAATTTTTAATTGGATGAAAGTAAAAGAATTAAATTATATGAGGAATACAAAATGGAAAACATAATGAAAACAACTTACAAAGATACAAGCCATATGAAGTAAATCGTGAATCCTTTATTATATCAAAAATGCTCTAGCTTAGTACAAATATGTCTGATAACTAACTGAAGGGTGCAACCCTGAATACTTCGACAGAATGAAGTATTTAAACAAAAATACAAAATATCACAATAAATGCCTCAGTGACAAGGCATGCTATTATTTCTTAAAACTAATATAAAGGGAAGGAATTTGATAAAAAATAATGAATCTGCACATCTAGCCCTGTTTTGATGGAAAGTTGTAGCTGAGTGGCCACTATTATGGTGTTGTGCTAGCAAATCTGATCTGTCCTCTAATCCTAATATTCACACAAGGTTTCCCACTATTCTTCCTCTGAAATTGATATCTTAGTTACTCTAAAGTATATCTCATCTACCTCATTATACTTGGAAAAAGTAGGTTTTACATTAAAAATATGTTTTATCTCATTCTGAATAAAACATATGTTGCTGATGACCTCGTAAGATGCCCTACCTGTCATTGAACCTTTGATGTTGGAGGACTTGGTTGTGTCCCTAGAAATGTCTTGAAGCTTCTTGAAGTAGTCCTCCTTGGTCATTAATTTATCATTGATCACAAACAATGAAGGAAGACCCTTCGTGTTTAATGCATCAATCCTTGTGAAAAATTTGTTAACTACAACTTCAAGAGTGTGACACTTCTCTGTCAACTGCACTACTAAGTTCTTTTTTGTTAGACTTTTCTTCACCTCCAAAATGGTTTCAGTCCTTTCATCCACTCCAAGATCGTCGAATTCATACTTGTTTTTAGAATTGAGAAACTTTATAATGTTGTTGGTTGTAGCAGGCATCTCTCCCAGTTGAGCATTTATATTGGAAATTGTCTAATTTGCCTTTTCCATGAATTCCTTCTGCTAAAAAATGATATGGATACATGGCGATATCTCATCCATCTCCTTAATGATGTTGTTCCATATGATTTCCTTGACATTACCAAGACTGTAGCTAATGGAAGGCTCAGTTGTTGACTTCTTCCATGTGTCTATTTGAAACCTAACTCTCTAAAGCTCTACTGTGTGAAAAATGTCATATTGGTATTGATGATCCTCCAGCGGTTTTACTTGATCATGAATTTTCTTAATCTCTTTCGTCTACAGGGACATATTTTGGACTACATGGGACAACTGGTCTATAGCATCTCTTGTACTTGTTGTAGCTCGTATGGCAGTTGGAATGACTGTGATAGGAAGTGCTTCAAAAGGGGCAATATTTTTAGGAACTTCCTCCTTTTCCCTAATCAATTTCTCCATCTTTGTCTCCATTTTCTTAAGTTGTGTAGTCTGCTCCATAATGATTTTCATCATATCTGTCTTTTGAGTCTTTGTCTCTACAATATCCTTGGCTAGAGGATATTGAGTAGTTGGGAGTTTCAATTGCTTCCTAAGTTCTTCTATAGCCAAATTCTTCTTTTTGATCAGCTCCTCTGCAACATTGATGTTTGTAGGATCATAACCCAGTTTGATTACCAAATCTTCCAAGGTTTTAATCTTTGGGTCTTTGGCAAGAGAAAAAAATTTCTCCATCTTTAGTTGTGACTAGACATTTTCTAGTGTAACTTGTAATTTGGACAAAGTCATAGTTGTGTTATTTACAGTAGAGAATATAATTTCCCCAGTTTGTTTATGCACCTATGTTTGGTCAGTGGGATGTATATCATTGACATAAAACTCAAGGGATGTATTTCTATAGTCTAATGCTCCTTTGGGTTGAGGAACTTGTGATTGAAGGAATGCCATCTGAATTTTCCCCTTCTCTGAGTCAAAGGCTAACAACAACCGTCTTTGGCTCCTGAAGTCTGCTTCCAAAATTGGTCGTATGTTTTAATCTTCAAGGCTTCGTTTCTAACTTTTATTTCCTTGAATATATTTATGATGCTCTTCTTTGGTTCTCTTGAAGTAGATGTACCTGTGTGCATAAGTTGTTTTTGCTCTTGTGAGGTTGTGGAGGTGGTAGGAGACTGTGTAGATTGATCACCCACTAGTGAAGATACAAGAGGCTCATTAGTGGTGATAAGAGTATATTGCTCTGAATCTTTGCTAAGGCTTAGTCTGTAACTAAGATTAGCTTTCTTTCTTGTACATTATTTTAAATCCCTCACTAAAGATATCAATCCCTAAAGGGGACTCTTCCTTTCTTCTCTTTTTGGTTTTCTTCTCTTGCATTGTAGGAGTCTGTATTGTTGAAGAGGAGACCCGTTGTTCTTCTGCCTCCTGTAATGTGTTCTCTACCCACTTTGGTTGAGTCTTATACTTTTCTATTTCTATCTTGGGTGTGTGAAAGTGAGGAGTAGACCTGGTTTCTACCCTTCATCTAGAAATGATCCCTAATGGATCATAAGACCAGGTAAAACTGAGACTAAACTGCATTTCCTTCAGAAGTTTGTTGGCCTCTTCCCCTGATGTCCTTTTGTTGTATATTAATGGTCCAACCCGATTTTATTATCTTAAACTGATACTTTTTCTTAGCAGCAACAAAATGGACTTCATCCATATTGATCATCTTCCTGGTGTATTCTAAGGAAAAAATCCTCATTCGGAGGAATTTTGGCAAAGTATAAGGTGGGAGCTATTATCACTCTGATATTTCTTTTGAATTCAATGAAGAAAGAAAACTCAAAGGTAACCAGAAACCACTTTTCGAGATCGCGATCTAGCCTTCCTAATGCTCAAAGAGGGCTTTCTCTTTATAATTTAACATTGTTTTAGTTAGTATGATTTTAGTCTACTTATTGCTTGCACTTGGGTTTCGTTTTGAAATTTGGTGGTGGGATCACTTTACTTATATGAACAAAGGTTTTCTTCTACCATTGGGCTTGGAGTCGAATGTCAAACAAACAAAACTAGATTCAGTTCTAAAAACAGTGTCTACAAGGAAAGATAGGTGAATTACTGCACATCTCAAAGGTTAAATGGTGGAATGGTTTCAAATCAGATCCAGAGAGAAATTAAGGATTCCCTAGGTCAGACCCTGGAAGAAATGAAAGAATTCAAATGGGATGGGAGAGAAATTAAGGGTTCTCAAATCCGAGTATCAGAGGAAAACATGTAAATGACTAACTGTACAAAACATAGTGTTCTTAAACAAATTCTAAGTTATATTTCCAGTTAATTCATTCAAATTTAGAACACATTTCAGATTATGAAACACATACGAAGGTAAGAGAATCACACAAAGAAAGTACTTCAATGCAAAAGGCTCATCTCATGAATCTTGTAGCGAAATGCTTTTATTACTTGCTCCAGTTTGTTGACATGAAAATGGTACAATCACCCTTAGGTTTAAGATCAAAATAACTCTAAAAATGTAAAATAATCCACCCTAATACTTTAAATTTTGAAGTATTTATACAAAAGTAATTACAAAATATTTGAAACTGTTTTCAAAACTAATCTAGGAAAGAATAAATATCTTCTTGCAAGAAGATAGAGACAGTTATTGAACTGCTGCTTGTTTTCCCTATTATTAAGGTTCTGTTGGCTTTCCTCTCTGATCTTTTTCCCTTTCTGTTGCTTAGTTGTTTGGTCTTTTCATTGGATGTTCTATTTTACTTTAATATTTCACCTGATACTCTTTCATCTAATACACTTTAACCCTGTTAACCTATCAATATCCTTTTACTATGTTGTTTCACTTTTTACTATACATTTATCATTTACTTTGTATTTACTATCATAAATCATTCAGCTTTTTCAATCTTTCCTCATTTAGCAATTGGATAGCGATCATCTTTCCATATATTTCATCTTCCTTTGTATATTTGGAAAAAGCGGGCTTATTAATAAACATGTGTTTTACCACATGTTGGAGGTAAAACAAGTTTTCAAAAGTTTGGTACAACACTTTCCCTGTTGGCTTGCCCTTCATGGATGAAGTGATTAAATGTTCTTTGGCCACTTCCCTAATTTTCTTTTTGTAATCTACCTGTGTCATTAACTTGTCATTTATTACTAAGGGATTAGGTAATCCCTTTTCGTTCAAAATTTCAAACTTAGCCATGAACTTGTCAAGGACTAGTTGCATGTTCCGACACTTAGCTTCTAAATTCAACATCAAATTCCTCTTGCTGAGGACTCGTCTAACTTCCAAAATTGTACATGTCCTATCAAGTATCTCCATCTCTTGTAGTTCATACTTATTCTTGGAGTTCAAGAAGTGAATGATTCTTGCTGCTTCCTCTAGCATATCTCCAAGTTCTATTTTAACCTTTTCAATGGCTTTTGCAGCCTACTTTATTAAGTCAATCTGCTAAAAACTGACCTGGATGGATGGCCAAATATCATTGACAGAGTCAATGATATTGGCCCACAGTTCCTATTTATCCTTTCCTATAGGTTCAGTCAATGTCAGTTCTTTCTCTAGGCTTTTTATCCTTTCATTTATCCTTGTAGCCTATTGTTGTTATTCCTTATGCATGATCTGGGCAAGTTTGCAATTTGTCTCTAGGTTGTTGACTTTCTCCTTTAGTTTGTTCTTCTCATCGGTTTGAATGGACATTTATTCCATTGCTTTGACTAGCCTATTTGCTTCTTCACTTGTGGAGGTTGTTGATGATGTATTCTATGAAAATGTTGATAGTGTAGTGGCCATTGGAGTAGTGGGAGCTAATGTTGCTGCCAAAGTAGAAGGTACAGCTGTGGTCA
This sequence comes from Pinus taeda, assembly GCA_000404065.3. Taxonomy (NCBI): domain Eukaryota; kingdom Viridiplantae; phylum Streptophyta; class Pinopsida; order Pinales; family Pinaceae; genus Pinus; species Pinus taeda. The sequence continues at coordinate 125,019 of APFE030103005.1, read as the reverse complement.
CTGTTGGAATTACATTTGTAGGAGAATTATCAATGCTATCTTGTTTGAGTTGTATCAAGCTATCTAGCTCCTTATCCATCTCCTTTAACTAGTCATTCAGTTGCAGCACCAAGTCCATCATTTCCCCATGATTGGTCTGGCTTTCTAGGACTTCTTTTGTCTTTGGGAGTTGCAAATGAGGCAACTTGAGCTATTTTTTGAGGGATACTATGTCCTCATTCTTCTTTTTGATCAGTTTCTCTGTGGCCTTTACATCACTTGGGTCATGGGCCATTTCAATAACCAAGTCCTCCAAGGACTTTATCCAGGTGTCTTTAGCCTGTGAAGAGGCTCTCTCCAACTTGAATTAAGTTGTTATATTGTCTAATGAACCCTGCAACTTGTAAGCAACCATGGCCGTTGTTGTGAGGGTGGATTAGATCATTTCTCTAGCCTGCTTGTGAAATTCGATCTAATCAATGGGATGAACATCCCTGGCCAAGACCTCAAAATTGGTCTTCTTGTAGTTTGTTGAGGTCTTTGGTTACTATACAATGGGTTGCAAGAATGAGACCTGTATTTTTCCTTCTTTGATGTGAAAGGCTAACATTAGTCTAGTCTGGTTTGGTGGTGTGAGCTTTAGATATTGGGCATCTGTCTTTGCCTTCAGTCTCTCATTCCTCATTTTGATTTCTTTAATCTTTGATTTCCTTTTCCTTGTCAGCTGGCCTGACATAGGAAGAAATCTCCATACTTGGTTGTCTATCTATCAATTGTGTGTTGCATGTTGAGGGATGTTGTGTCTCCTCTTATGCAACTGCTTCTTTACCTTCTTGTCCCATTGCCTCAGTGTCAATTATTTCTTCTGATGTAATGTTATCCTCCTGTTCAAGGACAAGATTCAATTTGGGCCTCTTGCTTGGTTCTATCAGCTCACTAGTGGTCTCCATGACAGAGTTAGATGCATCATTTGTGCTCCTCTTAGGGTCCTTCTCCTCATTTACTGGGGTCTATATGACAGGACGAATATTCATTGACCCTCCTTGTTATGGAAGCTGCAAGAAAGAGTTATGATCAAATTGTCTTTCCAAATCAATAAGTGTGTTTTCTATATCTACAACAGTGTTGTCCAAGTCAATCAAAGTGTTCACCACCCACTTATCCTGGTTAGCAAACTATTCAATGGTAGGCCTTGGGTGGTGGATGTATGCTCCCAACTTGACTTTGAGTCTGAGATTGTTTATGACTCCATGAGGTTCATAGTGCTAGATGAAACTGTTTTTGAATTTCATTAGTTGAAGTAACTTGTCGACCTCTGGTCCTACCTCTCTGTTGTTGCAAATAAATGGATCCATTTGGTTCTTCACTTTCAACTGGATTTTCTTCCTATAAGTTAGGAAGTTGATGTCATTAGAGTTGATGATTCGCCTGGAGTAATCAAGAGCAAATACCCTCATAGGGAGGTATGTGAGCAACTTGTAGGGGGCTAGATCATAGCCATAAATCCTTATCTCAATGTGGTTTTTGTACAAGTACCGATCTCCCCCCTTGTTATTCTTGGACAATTGCAATACTATTTTAATCTCTACATTGATTCTAGGCTGAGTCTTAGATGTCAACATGTTCATGACTGGGTATACAAAAGATTCTATGAAATCTTTGTAGGTGAATGAGGTGGAAAACTTGTGGACTAAGGGTGTCTAGTAGATGACTGATCTATCCTTTCCCTTGGTGTCCAATTTATGTATCTTCAAGGGTAACTTATCTATCTGGTAATACATGAACATATAAAACAACACTGAAGAGTATTTGAAAACTATTTCAGTGGGTAGTCTAGTGAATTGTTCATGCATTCTATCTGCAATGAACTGGGAATAATCATACATAATGGTAGGAGGCTTTCCTAGAGTGAAAATGGATAAGAATGCCATGATGAGCTCATCCACATGCTCATTTGATGTGTATCCTAGGATGCATGAGAGCATGGTGATTATTCTCCTACCAGTCTCTGAGAAAATAGTGGCAACATAGGCTGGAATGTCTGTAGGAGTATGGTCCTCCTCAATGATGAAATTATGGAATATTAGTTTGAGCTTAACTAGCTCCAGTGTGATGTACAAGTCAAATAGGTTTCTAATGGACAAAGGAGTTAGATTAGGACTAGGCTAGATTTTCCGCATCTAGTTAATGGAATCAGTAGTAATGGTGAATAATATCTCATGGTTTGGTGCCTCAATAGCCCTATGGCTTGGAACATAACAGGCATGACAAAAATGTACTATGTTTGTGAATGGGTGGACTTCTGGGAATGTATACTTGGGAAAATTGGATTCCAAAAGATTGATATCATTAGCATGGTTTAGGAACCTACCCTTGGCCCAGTAGTGGACTCTTAGAAGGTGGCCTAGGGTGGCTATGTCTTTAATTTGAAAATCCCTGTCTGCCAGGGCCAAATGGTTAATGTCTAGGTGAGGATTTGAGACAGGTCTGACATCCAAAGAAGTTGGGGCTACCATGTTTGTGATAAAGTAACGGAATTGGGCTTATAAAACTTGTGAAAATGGAGTCTTGGCAACTCTAGTACAGGGATAGGGTATTAGCAGTTTGCAAGATAGGGGTTTTTGGTTTTTGAGGGGAAATACTCTCAATTCAATGGAATTTTATTAATTCAATTAGTTATTTATTGAATTTACTGTATACTTCTAAAATTGAGAGGGTTGTTCTAGTTTTGTGTCAAATACCTGGAATTTATTATTTAGCTTCCAGACTAGTTTTGAATGGTGGTTACAGAGGTTTCTGTGGCTTCAATCGAGAAAGGAAGGGCTAAAATGGGCTTTCTGAATGCGTTTGGGCTACAATTGGTGGTCAGAAACGGTTGCAAAATCTTGGGGGTGCAGGAGAGCTCAAATGCTTTCGTAGAGAAAATGTGTGAAAAGAGTGAAAATGGGGGTCCACGGGCTTTTAAATGGCTATGGTGTAAAATTGGATGGGAAAATGTTTTATGAACAGTGGACAATTTTCACATTGGGCGTGGAGGTGGTTTAGGGAGCCATCGCATCACTTTTAAGCGTTGGGTTGTATTTTTCCGAGATCACGTGACTTAACGTGGTGCCGCCATGTAACCCAATGGGGCCCAAGAAATACTACCCATATCGCTTGTTGTCGGGCCGGTAAAGGTTGGGAGATGATCGGGCATGATATGGGCTAGGGTTGTAGGATCTGGGGATGGAAGATCCAATGGCCATCGCATGGCGAGGTTGCACGGTGGGAGATGGGGGAGAGATTTAGCATGGTTAATTACCCTTAAATTTAATAAATCAATGTATAAGTGTGTGGTTATTAAAATAATGCGGGGGGGGGGGGAATAGTTAGAATAAGAGGTTTTAGTGAGTTTTTTGGGTTTGTTTAGGGAATTTAACAAAGGGAAAATGATTTTTACATGGGAAAATGGTTTCACACTATGGGAAAAGGGGTTTTTTTGGATAGCATAATGCATTTAGATGGTAATTCACTAGGGAATGTGTGAAACCAAGGGGGGAGGGTAAAAATGAAGAGAAAAGGGGTTTTCATAAGAAATGAAGTAGTAAAGGGGAAATTAGTTAAGTATGTAGTGAGGGGTGAAATGGAATGGGGGAAGTTAACCAAATGAACTTATGAGCATCATTTTTCATTCAAAATTTCTCCTACACACTCAAACACATGATTAAACATGATAGATGTGTTTATGCCTCAAATAGCTTGTATTTCTACAACCTTTCTTCTACTTACCCTTTTATATACCCTAACATTTTTTCTTCACTTTGTTGGTTGCACTTAAGCTAGCAAACCATTTCCCTTCCTTTTTCTTTTATGAAACAAACTATATATTTCTAACCTTATATCTTCCAAGGGCTCAAATTAAACTAATGAGCTCCTTTTATTTCTCTACCTATCTACTAACCTGGCAAGATTAAATTGTTTAGCTAGATTTTTATTCTCTAACTATAAACATGAAATTCAAAGCATGAAGTAGTCAAGATTAAACAGTTTGACTATGATGGGTTGTGGCATATATGACAAGCTACACACAACCATTGTTTAAGATAGTAAAGTAGAGAGTAGTGCCACTTGGACTTGAACACTTTCATGATTTGTTTTTCGTTTGGGGTTCATACTTTTTGTTATATACCTAGGGGGGATAATATGGGGTACCAAGGGGAGGTACCCAAGGGAATAATGTAATACTTGGATGGGCCATAGTAATAAAAAAGGTGGTTAACCCGTATCATGTAAGGGACCACAAGTAGTTAGTAATAATGTAATGGGACCATGGTATTAGATAGATGGTATTGAGGGAACCAAGGTAATGACCCATGGTATTGTATGCATGAGGCCTATATAGAGGCTAGAGACTCCACAATGAGAGATGTCAAGGAATATTGTATGAACAGGCATATGGCTTGTGGAGTGTTCTCCTTACTTAAGGAGTGAATGTATGGTGTTGCCCTACCTTAAGGGTTTGATCAATAAAGAAGCATATTTCTATCTATTTCGATCTTGTTATTATTGGGTATATTTGTTATTTATCATATATTCTGGGTTAGATCTATAAGAAGTGGTATCAGAGCTATAACAAGTGATATTAGAGCTATAACATCTTTTCATTTTTTTGATCTTTTCTTATTCTTTTTGTCCTTTAATATTTCTTTTAGGACATACCCTCTTTACATTTTTTAATCTTAATATGGAAAACATTTGTAGAAAGAAAAGTTATGTACAATATTAGAAGACTTAACCTCAGCCAATTCAAAATTATGAATCCTGTCACTATAGGACTCTAACAGTGGCTCCACATGGGGATGGCATTTCCTGGTGAAATGTCAAGAAAACTAAAGATCAGTATCCTATGAATTGTGACTGCAATTACCTTGTAAATTGTCCTCCTGTGATTCTGCTTTATTGATACTTATGATAGTGAATCCTTCAAATCTCAAGGCCTTCTCTCTGACCTTCAACTTAAAAGGATTACCATCCAATCCAATATACACTCTGCAATGTTATTTACAATGATGCAAAGTAAAGTGAACTATTATGAGTCAATGGAAAAATAATGCTTCAGCATCCTACCATTAATAAGTCCTCCTGGTAGATCTGATCCATCTATCTCTCTCAAGAGAAAGGCATTGTTTCCCCTATAGCCGTAAATTACATAAGGCCCTTGCCACAAAAAAGCAAATTTCATGCTTGCCTTTGTCCTATCTCCTTGAATCCCACTTAAGGAATTTATCTCTATGTAAAAATCATCTGCTTTAAACTTTTTATCAAAAACCTTCTTGATTTTGTCCTACATTACCTGTGATTTTACATATACTTCTTCTCTAGTCTATTGCAGTTGTATGGTCTAATTTATTCTTCTTTAAATATCATTTGGTTCCACCTGTAATTCATGGATGATATTCATCACTGGGACTCCCAAGGATGATGGGAAAAATGCATCCATCCCATAAACCAACTGATAAAGTGATGTTCCAATGGACTTCTTAGTAGTCAGTCTATATGCCCATAAGGCATTGACTAACTTCTTGTTCCATGTCTCTTTGTTATCTTCTAGCAATTTCTTAATGATATTTACCAGGATTTTGTTAGATGACTCTGCTATTCCAGTACCTTGAGGGTAATAGGCTTTGGAGTGGCTAAGGGTGATGTGGTATTTGTTACAGAAATTTATCATTCTCTTGGATTTAATTGTAGCTGCATTATCAGTAATGAGCTTATGGAGACATCCAAATCTTTACAAGATATTACTCTCTCAAAAGGAGATTATGACAATGTTTGTGGCTTTCCTAGAAGGTATGGCCTCTATCCATTTGTTAAAATAGCCAGTGGCTATCAGAATCCAATTGTGTTGAGTTGAGGAGGCTGGGTGGAAATTGGTTTAAGAGGAAAGGGTAAAAGTTTTCTCTTTCCCTCAAATATATGACATTTATGACAAGAGGTCACATGTTTCTTAAAATCTAAAAATAAAGTATGCCAGTAAAAACTAGTCCTCATAATTTTTTCAGCAGTAGTATTCAAGTACAAGTGTCCTCCACAATCCCCTGCATGAAACTCTTGCATGGTATTATCAGCTTCATTTTTCAGTAAACAATTCAATAGAATATCACTATTGTCTTTCCAAAGTAATGCATTATCTATGATACAATACTTTAATGACTTCATCTTTAAAAATATAGCTTTAGTTCTTGTCAAACCAAGAGGAGCTTGTAAATCTGTAATACAAATATAATATCTACATACCAGGGTGAATCAGTAAAAGGTTCATTGATCAGTGGAGTCTCCATCTCTTCCTGATCATCAAGGGCACTAATGAAGTTTATATCAAGGGCCTAACAGTTCAATTCATCCACGAGTTTGGCCAAACCTTGGCCTTTGATAAGCTTAGTTGTTTTTATCTATATGTCACATTCCAATATTGTGACAATCCACTTGCATCTTTTCCCTTCAGGCCCACTTTGTGTCAAAATGTCCTTAACTACAGAATTTGGAACATAAGCAATAATGTGAGAATATAGAATGTATACTCTAAAGTCTTTGATAGCCTTTACTAAAGGTAATGCTTGTTTTTCCATAATATTGTATTTGAATGTGGCATATCTTAAGGATTTACTAAAAAAATGCATTTGGTTGTTCATATCCTTGGTTGTTCTTTTGCAGTAAGACTGCTGCAATGGCGTGTTCTGAAGCAAAAGAAAAAATTATAAAATCCTTTTTAAAATCAGGACTTATCAGGACTGGAATTTTGGTTAAGGCTTCCTTGATGGCTTCAAAGGATTGTTTGGCCTCCACTGTCCATTTAAGTGTTGAGTCCTTTCTTAGCATGTTATTTAATTCTCTAAGCAATTTTGCTAGATTTGAAATGAATCTCCTAAGACAGTTTATCTTGCCTAGAAATGATTGTAACTTTTTAAAGCTTCTAGGATGGTGTGGAGTTATAAAAAGGGTCTCTTTCACCTCTAATTACCTCACATTAATATGTCAATCCGGGAACATTTTTGTTATTTCAAAGAGTGTCTCAGTCTGAGGCTATCATTTTCCAGAGTAATGCTAGTAGCACAGTGTTTGAAAATATAAAAGTAAATGGATGCTTGTTTGCAGCTTAACTACTTCAAGAGATTAAATCACACATTCAAAAGACTAAGCAATTTATCAGTCAAGGGTTTGGTAGCAACAACCCATCCCTTTGGAAATTGATGGAGAAGGAAATCAGAGAACAGATCATGGAACTGTGAGCGGGACAGTAGATGTCAATGCTCACTACAGCCTGAGATCGTTCTTCACACCAATAATAAGAAATGGAACGACAGATAAGAAACGGAACAGCAATTAAGAAATCGAACAGTGAACCTGAAATGGAACAACAAATATAAAATGGAGCAACAAACCTGAAATGGAACAACAAACCTGAAATGGAACAACAAATCGGAAATGGAATAGTAGTTAAGAAATAGAAAAACAACTAAGTCTAACATACAGTAACGTCTTAGTCTATCAGATCAAATGCATTAATCATAATCTACAGGAATCAAATGGCAATCCTTCACTCTTAAGGATGGATTGAATAACACCCACAAATGGAACAGCACTGATTATTGATACATTATGGAATAGCGCTGAAAACCATATATACACACAACACACTCAAATAGTAATCTGATCCAGTTATCACCTCAGTTAGAAAGAACACGATTGCATTTCAAGATAGAACAACATTATGCATAAATCCAACAATCACAAAGAACAGAACTTCCAAGATGAATTCCGTAATGTTAATGAACAAGTGCACAGCACAAAGGCTCTGTAATGGAATAGCAACAATATTCTATAAAGACTAGCAGTATTATATCCACACCTAAAAGAACATTAATATGATGCAGAGTCAATACAATAGTTTTGTTTTTATAAACCTTAATGAATTAAACATAACAGAGCATGTGATGTAAACTTATAAAACACATCAGATTACCAAATCACGTAGATAAGCAAACCACGCAAAACCAAGCGTAATGGTACAAGAGCAAGTGTCCTCTAGGGCTGGGCCCTTAGCCTCCAGGGGTACACCGCTTGAAGTTATTCCAGACTCAAAGATGAAATAGTAACCAAGTTTGTATTAATGCATCATGTAAAATTACAGTAGAGCAGTTCTTAGTGAGACACGATGATCAAAGTTTTGATCTTAAAAGAAATTACATAAAAGCATAACAACATCTAACTCCCTCCTGAGCTAACAGTGTTTCCCTTTTATAAGGGTGACGATGGAGATATCTAAGTGCAGAAATAGATAAAACAACGATCCCTCAGGATCAAGGATCCTGAGGGATTCGGTGAACCGTTAGTCCTTAGTCATTTCTTTTCTTTGTTGCGCTGAGCTAATATCTCCACTTCCTTTCCCAAGCCGATTTGCTTTGATCTTGTTTGCATGCGGTCTCCCGTCGAAGGGACAGTGGTTAACCCATCATTGTATTTTCCTTTAGAACGACAACTTCTCGTTTTTTATCCTTCCTACATAAGTAAATGACAATTGTCAACGTTTTCGTTTTTCATATTAATCTCATATGTTTTATTACCATTCTTTATCGTTTTCGGAGTTCATGATGCAAAAAGGCTTGTAAGTTCTAATGAAAAGACACTAAAATAATCATCAAAAACATACCTTCTTTTGTACTCCATAGATGGGTAATGGTCAAAATGGCCTCTCTTCTAGTAGGATCTATTCTAATCCCATCTTTAGATATGATATGTCCCAATATTTTTCCTTCTTCTAGACCAAAGAGTGTCCTTTTGGGATTTAAATAAATTCCAAATTTTCTACATTTGATAAATACTCTTCTCAGGTGATCTAGGTGTTCATTGTCATATTTAGAGAAGATTGTGATGTCATCCTAGTATACTACTAGGAAATCATGGATTTCCTTGGCAAAAGCTATATCCATAGATCTTTGAAATGTGGCACCTGCATTCATTAATCTAAAAGGCATCTTCAAATACATGAAGGTACCCCAAGGAGTTGTAAACGCAGTTTTGGCTTGGACCTCAAGTTGAACTAGGATCTGGTTATACCCATAGAATCCATCTAACAGTGAAATCCTGGATGAGCCTACTACACTCTATAGGATATGAACCATTTTTGGTAGAGGATAGTTATCTTTTAGTGAGACCTCGTTTAAATTTCTGAAATCTACAGAAAGACTAATTTCACCTGTAATTTTCCTAGTAGTGACTAAGTTTGAAATCCAATCTGAGTATCTAATGGGGGCTATTATTTGGGCATTAAACATTATTTTAACTTCCTTCTCAATAGAGGGCATAATAACTGGTTTTATTCTCCTAAGTTTTTGTTTGAAAGGTTTATGATCTTCTTTTAGAGGTATTTTGTGTTGGATTATGCTAGTGCCATAAGATTTTAAGTCTTCATAACTCTAGGAAAATACATCCTACAACACTTTAAATGGATTGATGTATTTAACCTTTTCCTCTAGAGGTAAGGCTTTTGATATTGTAATGAGTTTTGATTTATCCTCAATTCCTATGTTAACCTCTTCTATGTCATCTCTCAAAGGTTACTTTTTGGGTTTCCTAGCTACATCATTAGAGTCAAACAAATCTTCCAAAGGGACTAATCTCCTAGGCAAAAAATTAATTTTCAGATTAAGAATCTCAAGATCATCATTCATTATTTCTTCATTCTCTACATTCCCTAAAATATCTATTTCTACTATAGTAAATTTAGTTGGTTTAGCTACATCTATGCTACTTTCTATATTATTCTCTACTGTATAGTCAAAATCTATCTTGCAATTCTGAAACTCACCTTCATTGTTCATGAAATCGTAAATTTGAGAATACTCAGAGAAAGTATGCCAATACTTCAGGTTGTCTAGTATAATAGGCCTATGTTTTACTTTTGCAGTGTACTGATGGTTGGGTTGAAATGGAAATTTACAGGTACTAGCAAAAGTGGCCAAACTATGGACCTGCATGTTTTGTTTTCTAGGAATGGCAGTAAAATTTGTTTCTAGGAGGTCTTTGATCAAGTCTAGGACAGTATCCCTATATTGACCAAGTCTGCGATTGTTCATAGAGTATTCACCATTAATTTGTCTAATAATCAGCTCTGGGTCTCCCATAATGGAAACTCTTTTGGCTCCCAGTTTCCTAACCAATTGTAACCCTAGAATTAGGGCTTCATATTTGGCCATGTTATTGGTACATTTTAAATTCAATCTGAAAGCATGTCCCTTAGCATGATTACTCTCCATATTATGGATCCACGCTGCTGCACTAGCCTCTAACCTATTGATAGACCCATCAAAGTCTAGATGCCATAGTGACTCATGAAATATGTTCTCATTGTCATTTGTTATGTATTTTAGGTCTTTAGCTGTGATTTCCTTATTATCATTTTCTGCATTATACAAGATAAAAGAGTCCATATCTAAATGCATGAAGTATATGGGAAATTTTTGTGGTTTTCCTCACTACTCACCATGTATTTCATCAAGGTCTCCCTATATAATTTTCTTGGTTGGCCAAAAACAAATATGGTGGCATAAGACATATCTAACTAGAAGGATCCTTGCAGTTTTTCTCCCCATGACCGAGATGGCAACATTCCATATTTCGGTGGGATGTCTGTAACTACAATGTCCATTAGAATATTTTGTAGGGCACTGGACAAGAGTTACACATAATTCCTTGATCAAACCAAGGCATTTAACTTCACTGGAGTCAAAATAAAACAAACCTTATATGGCCTGGTAATGTTTTGGTTCAGTCAGTCCATTATTTCCTTTGGCATCAAATTGTGGGATGCCCCTGAGTCCAACATAGTGTTATGCAATATGTTTCATCAATGTTTAGGCTAATGCAAAAAGGAGGAACTCACCTTTCTTGATGAATACCATTGGCCTTAGTGCCAAACAATAATTTATGTTGATCATCATTCAAATTAATAGAATCCTCTCCCTCTCCTATGTTTAAAGTTTTAGTTATCTGCAACCTATAAGATTCATTATTTACTAGTTCGGTCAAAGGAAATGATATCTTTAATTTTGCTATTTCAGTTTTGATGTTGATAGGGAGCTGAGCTTTGTTTGTTTGATTTAGATCTTCCTTAATATGTGTAGCTTGTGTGTCCTTATTTTGTTTCTCAATACTAGGCATTTTAGTCTACGTTTCTACTATTTTGCCTTGATTTCTCTTATTTTGATTGTTTTCAGTAATTGTCTATGTTTGGGTTTCAGTGGAGGTTATATCTACAATCTTAGGGGTTGACGTCTACGGTGTTCCCCTAGGGAGGATTTGTAACACATTTTTAACTGGAGCTTCTTTTATTATCTTATTTTGGGTCTGGATGGACCTTTTCATGGGAATCTCATTATTATTTTTACTTCTCAAGCTATATTGTTTATGTACCTCATATATAGATGACTCATATCCCTGTTTAAAATCAAAGGATTCGCCATATTCTAACTGTAACTGCTATAGCATATATAGCTCTTGTTCTTCTTGAGTAAGAAAAACAGTGTCTTCCTCTTCGGTTTCTAGTAAGTTAATTTGGGTATCATCCTCTCCTTATTGGTTCTGTGAATCCTCAACATAGTTCTCTTGGAAGGGGGGCCTAATCTGCTGATCTAGTTTATCATTTTTTTCCAGCATTAGGGTTCTTCCTAAAATTTGGGTTTCTTATTGGGGGTTGTTGTTGTTGATTCTCCCATTGATTTTACCTCTCCATGTTTTCTAACCTATCTATTATTCTTTCTAAACTCTTAGCTAAAACATCTACTTTTCCATATAAAGTCGAAGCTTCCTCTTTAAATAGAACTTTATTTTCATTTCTCATTCGGTCTTTCTTAGGTAATAGGTTGGCCTCTACACTAATAACATTTCTCTTCATTTGTTCAAGTGTTTCAGGGTTTCTTTTCCTTAATTGGTATGACATGTCAGTATCAAAACCATCAGGGAACTTAATTAATGCTAGGTCAAGTGGAGGCTTAATATTGGCTGGAATTTAATTGTATATACTATTAAACCTAGTGTAATAGTCTTGAACCGACTCATTAGGAGTTATTCTAATGTTTTCATATTCAGAAAGTATTTGCAATGGGTTTTTATTTCTCTCCCATCTATTAATGAATAATCTATGAAAATTAGCTATGTCTGCAATATGGTTGGAATAAAGGCTTTGAACCATTTCTTGACATCCCCAGTTAAATTTTGGGCAAACAATCTCATTTGGATATCTGCTTCATCTATCTCATGCAACTCAAAAAATTCAGACATCTTGTTTACATGTTTTTGGGCAGTGTAGTGACCAGTAGCATCAAACAGGAAGATTTTACTCTGATAATCTGGGGGCATGGCATGGAGTTGTGTAGGTAAAACAAGAGGTGCATATAGGTTTTCCATTGCTGTGATTCTGGCTTGACTAGGGGGTAAATTTGTGGTTCTTGAGGAAGGACTTGAAACTGATGGAGGTGAACTAGATGATGATGAAGATGGTTGATTAATAATTGATTTAGGTGATTGGATTGTGGTAGATACAATTGGTGAGGTTGTGATAAAAGAATGGGTATTTACAATGAGTGATGTTTGTGCAGAAACTTCAGGGGCAACATTATTAAGGTAAGGTACTTCAACAGATTGTTGAATTTAAGAATTATCTATATTACTTATCAAATTAGAGGCCAAGCTTCTATCTTGTCAAAAGTCTCAACTACAAATTTATCTAAATCTGAATGAATAATCCTTTTTTATTCAATGAGTTGAACAAAATCGGGGTCTAAGACTATTTCATGGATTTCATTCTTATATTTATTCTAAATAATGAGAGTTCAAATGACAAATCAAAAGGGATTTCCTCTAATGTTGAAAATTCCCCAGGGAGTGAATTGGCTCTAACTAACCTGCGACTACTAGCTTGAGTTTCTGTTGTTTTTGGTTGCCTTAAAATTATCTCTAGGTCATCAACTATAGTTGCAGGGTTTGGATTTGGTTTTGCCCTGGTATAGTGAATCTTCTTAGGAGCCAGAATTTTAACCTTTTAAACTATTTTTATGACAATTTTCAAATTTTACTTTAGAAAATGACCTTAAGGGGCTCAAGATTAAATTTAAGGTTTCCTTAAAGTTTTATGAGACTAAGGATTGAAGTCCCCAGTATGGTCGCCAAAAATAGAAATTTTATCACTATGATATTTCTTTTGAAGTCAATGAAGAAAGAAAAGTCAAAGGTAACCAACAACCACTTTTGGAGATTAGGACCTAGCCTTCCTGAAGCTCAGAGAGGGCTCTCTCTTTACAATTTATCTTTTTCTTAGTTAAGATGATTTTAAGCTAGTTATTTCTTGCACTTGGGTTTCGTTTTGAAATTTGGTGGTGGGATCACTTTACCTAGATGAACAAAGTTTTGCTTCTACCATTGGGTTATGGAGTCGAATGTCAAACAAACAAGACTGGATTCAATTCTAAAAACAATGTCTATAGGGAAAGATAGGTGAGTTACTGCAAATCTCAAAGGCTAAATTGTGGAATGGTTTCAAATCAGATCCAGGTAGCAATTAAGGATTCCCTAGGCTACACTCTGGAAGAAATGAAAGAATTCAAGAGGGATGGGAGAGAAATTCAGGGTTCTCAAATCCAGGTATCAGAGGAAAACATGTAAATGATTAACTGTGCAAAATAGAGTGTACTTAAACAAATTATGAGTTATATTTCCAGTTAACTCATTCAAATTTAGAACACATTTAAGATTATGAAACACATAAGAAGGTAACACAATCACACAAAGGAAGTACTTAACTGAAAATGGCCCATCTCATGAATGATGTAGTGAAATGCTTTTATTACTTGCTCCAGTCTGTTGACTTGAAAATGGTATAATCACCCTTAGGCTTAAGATCAAAATAACTCTACAAAAGTAAAATAATGCACCCTAATACTTCGAATTTTGAAGTATTTATACAAAAGGATTGCAAAATATACTAAAACTACTTTCAAAACTAATCTAGGAAAAAAAAAATATCTTCTTGCAAGAAGATAGAGACAGCTATTGAATTGTTGCTTGATGTCCTTGTTATTAAGGTTCTGCTTGTTTTTCTCTTTGATATTTTGCCCTTTATGTTGCTTGGTTGTTTGGTCTTCAAGCTGGATGTTCTATTTTACATTAATATTTCACCTAATACTCTTTCATCTGATACACTTTAACCTTGCTGACCTATCAATGTCCTTTTATTGTGTTGTTTCACTTTTTGCTATACATTTATAATTTACTGTGTATTTACTACAATAAATCATGCAGTTTTTCCCATCTTTCCTCATCTAGCAATTGGATATTGAGCATATTTTTGTATACTTCATCTGCCTTTGTATATTTGGCAAAAGTGGGCTTATTAATAAACAAGTGTTTTACCTCATGCTGGAGGTTAAATAAGTTTTCAAAAGTTTGGTACAACACTTTGCCTATTGGCAGGCCTTCATGGATGAAGTGATTACATGTTCTTTGGCCACTTCCTTGATCTTCTTGTTGTAATATACCTATGTCTTTAACTTGTCATTTATTACTAAGGATTAGGTAATAACTTTTCCTTCAAAAGTTCAAACTTAGCCATGCACCTGCCAATGACTAGTTGCATGTTCTGACACTTATCTTCTAAATTCAACATCAAATTCCTCTTGGTGAGGACTCTTATGACTTCCAAAATTGTACATGTCCTATATGGTATCTCCAGCTCTTTCATTTCATACTTATTCTTGGAGTTGAGGAAGTGGATGATTCTTGTTGCTTCCTCTAGCATATCTCCAAGTTCTGTTTCAACCTTTTAAATGGCTTCTATAGCCTACTTTATTAAGTCAATCTGCTCAAAAATGACCTGGATGGATGGCTAATTATCATTGACAAAGTCAATGATATTGGCCCACATTTTCTCTTTAGCCTTTACTATAGGTTCATTCAATTTCAGTTCTTTCTCCACAGTTTTTATCCTTTCATTCATCCTTGTAGCCTTTTGTTGTTCTTCCATATGAATGATCTGAGCAAGTTTGCTATCTATCTCTAGGCTGCTGACTTGCTCCTTTAGTTTGTTCATCTCATTGTTCTGAATGGGCATTTCTTCCATTGCTTTGAGCAACCTTTTTTCTTCTTCACTTGTGGAGGCTATTGTTGATGTAGTCTGTGAAAATGTTGATATTTTAGTGGCCATTGGAGTAGTGGGAGCTAATGTTGCTGCCAAAGTAGAAGGAATAATTGTGGTCACTGTTGGAATGACCGTTGCAGGAGCATTATCAATGCTAGCTTGTTCGAGCTGGATCAAGCTATCTAGCTCCTTCTCCATCTCCTTTAACTGGTCATTCAGTTGCAGCACCAAGTCCATCATTTCCTCATGATTGGTCTGGCTTTCTAGGGCTTCTTTTCTCTATGGTTGTTGCAAATGAGGAAACTTGAGATGTTTCTTAAGGGCTGCTATGTCGTCATTCTTCTTTTTGATTAGTTTCTCTGTGGCCTTTACATCACTTGGGTCATGGCCCAATTCAATAACCAAGTCTTCCAAGGAATTTATCCTGATGTCTTTAGCCTGTGAAGAGGCTCTCACCGACTTGAATTGTGTTGTTATATTGTCTAATGAATCTTGCAACATATAAGTAGCCATGGCCTTTGTTGTGAGGGTGGAATAGATCATTTCTCTAGCCTGCTTGTGAAATTCGATTTGATCAATGGATGAACATCCCTGGCCAAGAACTAAAAATTGGTATTCTTGTAGTATGCTGAGTTATTTGGTTGTTGTACAGTGGGCTGCAAGAATGAGACCTGCATTTTTCCTTCTTTGATGTCAAAAGTTGAAATTAGTCTAGTCTAGTTTGGCAGTGTTAGCTTGAGATATTGGGCATATGTCTCTATCTTCAGCCTATCATTCCTCATTTTGATTTCTTTAAATCTCTATTTCATTTCATTTTCCTTTTCAGATGGCCTGGCATAGGAACAAATCTCCATACTTGGTTTTCTATATATCAATTGTGTTTGGGATGTTGAGGGTTGTTGTATCTCCTTTGATGCAGTTGCTTCTTTACCTTTCTGTCTCACTGCCTCAGTGTCAATTATTTATTCAGATGCAATGTTATCCTCATATTCAAAGACAGGATTCAATTTGGGTCTCTTGTTTGGTTCCATCAACTCATCAATAGTCTCCATGGAAGAGCTATATGCCTCATCCCTACTCCTCTTAGGATTCTTCTCCTCATTTACTGGGGTCTATATGACAAGAGGAATATTCATTGGCCCTCCTTTTTCTGGAACCTGCAAGAAAGGATAATAATCAAATTGTCTTTCCAAACCAATAAGTGTGTTTTCTATATCCACAACAGTGTTGTCCATGTCAATCAAAGTGTTCTCCACCCACTCATCCTGGTTATCAAACTGTTCAATGTGAGGCCTTAGGTGGTGGATGTATGCTCCTAGTTTGACTTTAAGTCTAAGCTTGTTTATGACCCCATGAGGGTCATAGTGCCAGATGAAACTGTTTTTGAATTTCATTAGTTGAAGTAACCTGTTAGCCTCTGGTCCTGCCTCTCTATTGTTGCAAATAAATGGACCCATCTGGTTCTTCACTTTGAACTGGGTTTTCTTCCTATAAGCTAGGAACTTGATGTCATCAGAGTTGATGATTTTCCTAAAGTACTTAAGAGCAAATACCCTCATAGGGAGATATTTGGGCAACTTGTAGGGGGCTAGCTCACAACCATAAATCCTGATCTCATTGTGGTTTTGGTACAAGTACCAATCTCCCACCTTGTTGTTATTGGCCAATTGCAGTACTCTTTTAATCTCTAGGTTGACTATAAGCCAAGTCTTAGAAGTCATCATGTTCATGATTGTGTATACAAAAGAGTCTATGAAATATTTATAGGTGAATAAGGTGGAAAACTTGTGGACCAAGGGTGTCTAGTAGATGGTTGATCTCTCCTTTCCCTTGGTGTCCAATTTCTGGATCCTCAAAGGGAACTTATTTGTTTCGTAATACAAGAACAGATTAAACAACACTGAAGAGTATATGAAAACTCTTTCAGTGGGCAGTCTAGTGAACTGTTCATGCATTCTATCTGCAATGAATTGGGCATAATCATACATAATGGTAGGAGGCTTGCCTGGAGTGAAAATGGATAAGAAGGCCATGATGACCTCATCCACCTGCTCATCTTATACGTATCCTAGGATGCATGAGAGCATGGTGATTATTCTCTTGCCAGTTTCTGAGAAAATAGAGGCAGCATAGGGTGGAATGCTTTTAGGAGTATGGCATTCCTCAATGATGAAATTCTGGAATATTTGTTTGATTTTGACTGGGTCGAGTGTGATGTATGAGTCCAAGAGGTTTCCAATGGAAAAAGGAGTCAGACTAGGACTAGGAAGGATTTGCAGCATCAGGTTGATTGATTCAATAGTAAAGGTGAATAATATCTCATGGTTTGGTGCCTCAATAGCCTTATGGCTTGGAACATAACATGCATGAAAAAAGTGTACTTTATCTGGGAATGGGCGGACGTCTAGGAATGTATACTTGGGAAAATTAGATTCCCAAAGGTTGATATCATTAGCATGGTTTAGGAACCTATCCTTGGCCCAACAGTGGATTCTTAGAAGGTGGCCTAGGGTGGCTGTGTCTTTAATTTGAAAATCCCTGTTTGCGAGGGCCAAATGGCCAATGTCCAGGTGAGGGGTTGAGATTGATCTGACATCCAGAGAAGTTGGGGCAGCCATATTTGTGACAAAGTAAGGGAATTGGGCTTATAGAACTTGTGAAAATGGAGTCTTAGCAACTCTAGTATAGGGATAGGTTATTAGCAGTTTTCAGCATAGGAGTTTTCAGTTTTTGAGCGGAAATACTCTCAATTCAATCGAATTTTATTAAATTCAATTAGTTATTTCTTGAATTTACTGTATACTTTTGAATTTGAGAGGGTTGTTCTGGTTTTGTGTCGAAATACCTAGAATTTATCGTTCAGCTTGTAGACTGGTTTTGAATGGTGCCTGCAGAGGTTTCTGTGGCTTCAATCAAGCACTGGAGGGCTAAAATGGTTTTTCTGAACATGTTTGGGCTGCAATTGGTGCTTGGAAATGGTTTTCAAAGTTAGGGGGCGCAAGAGAGCTCATAATGATTTCACAGAGAAAATGCATGAAAAGAGTGAAAACAGGGGTTTGCATGCTTTTAACCAGATATGGTGTAAAATTGGTGGGGAAATTTTTTTATGAACAGTGGACAGTTTTCACATTGGGTGGGGAGGTAGTTTAGGGAGCCATCGCGCCGCTTTTGAGTGATAGGCGGTATTTTCCCGAGAGAACGCAACTGAATGTGGTGCCACCATGTAACCCAAGGGGGGTTGGAGCAATACCGCCCATATTGCATGCTCTAGGGTTGGTAAATGTTGGGAGATGATCAAGTGCGATATGGGAGAGGGTCTTAGGATCTAGGGGTGGAAGATCCAAAGGCCATCGCATGGCAGAGTTGCACGATGGGAGATGGGGGAGAGATTTAGTGGGACCCATGGCTAATTACCCTTAAATGTAATTAATCAATTTATAAGTGTGTGGTTATTAAAGTAATGTGGGGTGGGGGGAATAGTTAGGATAAGAGCATTTAATGAGTTTTTGTGTTTTTTTAGGGAATTTAACAAAGGGAAAATGATTTTTACATGGGAAAGGGGTTTCACGCTAGGGAAAAATGGGTTTCTGGGTGGGGGAATTAATTTAGATGTTAATTCACTAGGGAAAGTGTGAAAGCAAAGGGGAAGAGTAAAAATGAAGGGAAAATGGGTTTTCATAAGAAATGTAGCAAAGGGAAAATTAGTTAAGTATGTAGTGAGGGGTGAAATGAAATGGGGAAGTTAACCAAATGAACTTATGAGCATCATTGTTCTTTCACAATTGATCCTACACACTGAAACACATGATTAAACATTATAGATGTGTTTATGCCTCAAATAGCCTATATTTCTGCAACCTTTCTTCTACTTACCCTTTTACTTACCCTAACATTTTTTTTTCACTTTGTTGGGTGCACTTAAACTAGCAAGCCCTTTTCTTTCCTTTTTCTTTTATGAAACAAACTATATATTTCTAACCTTATATATTCCAAGGGCTCAGATTAAACTGATGAGCTTCTTTTGTTTCTCTACCTATCTACTAATTGTCCAAGATTAAACTGTTTGGCTAGATTTCTATTCTCTAACTATAAACATGAAATTCAAAGCATTAAGTAATCAAGATTAAACAGTTTGACTATGATGGGTTCTGGCATGTATGACAGGCTGCACATAACCATTATTTAAGACTATAAAGTAAAGAGTATTGGCACTTGGACTTGCACATTTTCATGATCTATTTTTTTTTTCGGGATTCATATTTTTTCATTTTTTTTATCTTTTCTTATTCTTTTTTCCTTTGATATTTCTTTGAGGACATCCCCTCTTTAAATTTTCTAACCTTAATATCTAAAAGATTTGCAGAAAGCAAAGGTATGTACAATATTACAAGAATTAACCTCGGCCAATTAAAAATTATGAATCATGTCACTATAGGATTCTAACAAGAGCTCACATCCAAAAATCCTTATTTCTGTGTAATTTTCATAGATGTATCAGTCTCTTGTTTTCACTTGTTCTCACAACTACAAGACCTTTTTGATTTCTTCACTAATCCTTGGTTCTTTTTTGCTACTTAGGAGGCCCATGGATGGGTAAAAAAACATCACAGTAAATTGTTTATAAGAATATTATTTCTATTGCTTCATAACCAGAGTAGTCCAGAAAATGACTAACTATTGGTTTCCCTTCCCATCCAGCTTTTGCAAAGACAGATTAATGTTACCCCCCTGAAAATATAGGAACACTGACGCAGGGGCGTATTTGAGTAGCCCCTCTGTGGGAAACTTGACCAGTTGCTGATGAATAGACTCTGCAAGAAAATGGTTGAAATTGAACACAATTGAGGGTTTAGCATCATTAGAAAAGATCAATAAAAATCCTATAATGGCCTCATCTACCCGTTAATCAGATTAGTAGCCAAGAAGGTAGGAAATGATAGTGATTTTTTTCTTGGCTCTCTCAGGGAATATGGAGGATGGATAAAGATGATTTTTATTTGATAATGCAACATCTTCTGTCAAGAATAATTCAAGAGTTTGGGCTCTCTTAGAAAAGTCTAATTTCTTGTATATATCAACCATAGGTTCATAAGAAAATGGGGTGGCATTGTTTACTATGGGGGCTTACATCACTTGATTAATTGCCTGAGGGGTTATGGCAAATAAAATCCATCCAGTAGGGTTGATTATGGCCCTTCGGCTCAAAAAACATGAGTCATGACATTTTCTAATGAAATCAAGGGTGATTTGGGTATGAGGAAAGATGTAGTGAGGTAGGTGTTAGTTTCAGTATTGTTAGCCTGTCACTTGGATCAAAAAATTCTTTTACCATGACCTTTTCAAGTTTTCATCATCAAATTTTTATGTTACTAGGTTTACATAGCAAATTTGGTCATTGTATGGTCAATGCAAAGATGGAGTCATTGTTTGAAATTTCACTCATGTTGCTTACCATACATCATGAAAATGGGTCAAATCATCACAATCATTCCATTAGGTCTTAGGTCATCCATTAGGTCTTAAGTTATCCATTAGGTCACAAGGGTCCCCAAGGTCCACCACTTCCATAAAAAACCATAAATAAGTCAAACATGACAAAGCAACAGTTGAAGAATTGAATCATGATTTATTGACACGCTTTTCATATTTTCATGACATCAAAAGTTTTAGAAGAAGGAAGCACCAGCACTCAGGAGATGATAAAAAGCATATTTACAATGGTAACAGTACAATCTACCTTCAAAAAAGTGAAATCATTTCACAAAGGAGGATTAGTGTCTTTTCTCTTTTTGAAAAACTGAAGATATTATCCCTATATCAACTCAAAGAGACTCAAAACATTTTCATTCGTGTCTCATTCACTCCTCATCACTGATCTCATTCGCCCAAGAAAGAAAAAAATGTATTTACCTAGGAGAAATTGGCCAAAAATTGAAGGTATTGCACGTAGATACACTGCGCTCCACTTTGGAGGAGGGCAGTGCGCATAGGAGAACTACGATGCGCGCAGGACAGAGTACCCGAAACTCATCCAAATATTCCCAAAATTACAAATTTTTTCTTTCAAGATTGATCAAATTTCTTTTTAAGGCTGAGGAACAAGTAAGTACATCATTACCCTCTATATTTTCTTTCCCATTTCCATTCCATATCAATAATTTCTTAAGCTAGGGTTTGTAGCAAAAGTTCCATGGGAAATGTTAGGGTAGAAATGGTCATCATAACTTTTCATCTCCAAAACATGTAAATTGCTATTCTACACCTGCACACATGTCTGGTGAGTCGTTTTGACTAGTTCATCCACCTCCAAACAAATTTTAAACGCTAAAATAACAAAACCCTAGATCATTCCTAGAGTTATTTTGGGAAAATCTCATCCTAACATTTCTTGGTCTCACTTACAAGAAACCACATTTGTTCACTATTTTTCTCACTCATTTCCATCAGTTTTTCAAAGAGATCTCATCTTTCATAAAACCCCTCCCATCATTTTGTCAAAATCTCTCGCATATCTCTTCATTTTCATTATCACCTCACATCTATTTTCACTTCCTGCTGCTAGGACTTTGTGTCATCATCGAGGTTGAATCTTCACCAGAAATAAAGAGACAACACAAAAGAGGGAGGATTCTCAGATATGAACCATTAGATTGCAACCAAGTCAACTCCTATCCTTTCATCAAACAATGCTTTGAGGATGTTCATTGCTTGGAGTTTTGTAAAAGAGTAAGTGAGGTAGGGTTTTATGAGCAGCTGATAAATTGGGTAGCTACACATTTGAATGGGGAGATTGTTTTCATTGCTAGTATTGAGTTTATCTTCTCAGTGGCATCCATCTCACTAACAACTGGTTTCCCCGACGATGGCAGATATTAGTTCAAGGGAATGAGTCTAGATCTTGAAAACTAGAAGCCCTTCTTAAAGACTCCATGTAGAGGTACACATACTCACCTCATGCCTCTCAGATATTTTCTTGAGAAGTATGCCCCTTTAATGAATACCATCATGAGGTTCTTTACCTATGAAGGTAGATTCTCAAGGTTGTATGCCTAGCA
Organism: Pinus taeda; assembly: GCA_000404065.3. NCBI lineage: Eukaryota > Viridiplantae > Streptophyta > Pinopsida > Pinales > Pinaceae > Pinus > Pinus taeda. The sequence continues at coordinate 102,816 of APFE030103005.1, read as the reverse complement.
TATTTTCTTCTTGATGCACTTTACATCTCGAAAGCCACTCAATATGTGCAATTACATGTTCAGGAGTATTTCAAAAATGTCTGAAAAGATACATTTAAAGGACAAAGAGCACTCTCCAAGCTTGTTCCATAACAATCTCATCAAAACCATCATCCTTCATCAGCTGGCAGAGAGGGGTATGGCTTGGGAAGCCTTTTTAGAAATAGCTTTAAAATGGAATGAGGAAAATGCGGCATCTTAGTCCCCAAGTGCACCAAAACAACAAACAAAGGTGGGGTCATCTAGCAAAACAGTAGAGAAGATTCAGCTACCTAAGCTAAAGTTGACCAAAGCATATAAGAAAGCACAGAGGCTTATGTTTTCTTCTCACAAAGAGAAATGGGTCAAGCCTTCTTCATCGACAAGGCAGGAATTGGCAGCAAAGGATAAGGAGACAGTTGAGCATGAATTAGAGATTATTGATTTAGAGGAGGAAGATGAGACTTCAGTTATGAGGCAGAATATCATGGACAAGGACTACCAAATCAAGGAGATGGCAATAAATATGGAAAGGGAAAAGTACATTATATCATTCTGTGAACAGGAAAACAGTCAACTCAAAGCAAAAGGGTTGATCCTAGAAAAGGAAAAAACTAAGTTAATGTAGAAAATTGGTAAAGGTAAGGAGGTCATGACATCAAGCCAGCATGGAGCATCACAGGTGAAAGGGAAAAGGAAAAGACCAAGAACTAGAGGTCTCAAGGAAGCTTTGCAAGAGGAACAAAAACAAATATTGGTTAATGAAGACCTTGACCTAGAAGAAAATATTACCCTAAAGGTACATCAAGATAAAAAATATTGGCTTAACAAGGTGAATGAACACTTAGAGAAGCTCCTAGAGAAGGAAAAACAGAGATAATCAAATTCTTAGACACATGGCATATCATTATCAAGCTCAAAACATGATCGCAAGGGTCAAAGTAAAACAACTTGAAAACAAGCTCAAGGAGGCAAAAAGAGATCAAAAGGATGAGGGAAACTTGGAGATGCTTGCTAAAGCATCCATGAAGTTATAAAATACTCATTTTTACACCTTCCCTCCAATTTTAAGCCAATTCTAAGGATATTGAGCTTTTTGGCCAATTTTGGTCTAAATTCATAAATTTGGCCTTTCCAGAAGTGCAGTGCCTTGGCGCTGTGCTTTTTCCTTAGGCATCCATTTGAAGAAAGGTATACATTTTTGGAAATGTCTTGGAATCCTCTAAAACCCCATTTGCCAAGATTTTTCATAGGTGGCTTATTTTGGGAGAAAAGTGCAAAAAACTAGCATTCTGGACCATTTTTTGAGAGGCACTGCGCTTCTTGAGCGACTTTGGGAGAATGGATTTTTGAAGGTCTTCCTTTGCTCCAAATTCAAAAATTCAAAATTTTCTGGGAACTATACTTGAAGATCTAGTTGACCATTCTTTCATATTTTCATTGTGACCCCTAGAAGGCACCTGATAATCAGCTCAAAGTCAGTGCTATTCTTATGCACTTTTTGTGTTTTTATTTGGAAAATTTCATTGTGTAAAATTTCTAGTTTCTAGTCTGACTTGGTCGAAGTCAATATTCTCTATGTAATGGCACAAGTTACGAGGCTAGGTGATGTAGGCATGAATAAATGTATATCATAGGTTGTTTTGGATGTTTTTTAGGCCTCATAAAATAAGCAAACTCCTAATCAAACTCTTCAAGAGGTGTTTGAGTTGCACCTTCTCACTCTTGCCTGTTGGTTGAGAGAATCTTGGAGTCAATTCCTCCACCAAGGAATTCAACTCCTGAAGGTGGGAAATTGGTCCAGGAGAATATATAAGTAATATTTCACTTAAGGAGAAGGAGGTTGAACTTTTTGTAAAGGAGGCTTGCATTGTAATCATCTTTCAGCTAATATAGATACAGGTTGTAGCTATTTTCAAGGAACTCTAGCCCAGTGAGTTCATGGTTCTTTTACTTCATTATTTTTGCTTTTTCATGGTATAAACATATTTATCTACATTATATCTCTTCTTTCTATCAATGCCTTGTGATAAAATACTCAGAATTATTGTTTTTCAAGCTCTGTTATCTGGTTTTCATAGTTATGTGTTTTGTCTTCCTAAGCTAATGAAATCATGTTTATTTATGCTCATTAGTTTCTTCCACACCATATCCTCTATACAACACTGAAAAATACTTAAATTACACCATGGATTCTGACATATAGCTCCATCTTATGTTTTCTCCTATATTCCCATAGCCTAGACCTACTTGTGGCTCCAAACACTAAGTTTAGCAAATCCTTAAAAAACCAAATTTTCACAAACAAATACACATATCTAGCCTAAAATTAATTTGCTTTAAATTCATATCGTTGATAAGAGATTTAGAGAGATCACTCTCATGCTCAGTAGGGCTAGCTATTGAGCTAAAGTGGTATGAGGTTACCCTTGTCTATTTCCTTTTCAGCCTAGGAAATTATAAGGATTAACATTTTTGGTGTCATTGGCGGGGAAACAATTGTTACATTATTCATGGGAAAAATCTAAGAGCTTTCAAAGAACTAGTTTTGTACCTCTTAGTTTCTAGTATCCTAACATAGGCTGAATTCATAAATCTCATCAGTTTAGGGTGTATACATTCTGGCTTCCAAAAGGCATACCAGGTCAAATCTAACCCAAATCCACCCTTCATTGTTGAAGACCCTAAAAGAATACTCAGAAAAATTAGACTACCTATCACTAAAAGTGCAGTTCAAAAAATTAAAAGGACAACTTCTCTGCCTAGAAACCTATTCGCCTTTGAGCAAATTCCATTTGAAGAGCATATAGAATTATCACTTACAAGGTCTAAGTCTGACTCCTGCATCTCTGATACAACACTAAAACATTTAAAGGTTGAAACTCACTCTCTTTCTTCAGAATCTTTGTCTGCTAAGATTGATCATGAACTTTGGTTAAACTTTGGTAAGTTTCAAAGCCTTGCTGACCAACTCTAGATCACAACCGAAAAATCTTTTGTTCAATACCAACTTGAATACTTAGCCATATATTCATCCTCTTTTTCACTTCCAAGATCATCTACCACATCTCCTAAAGCTTCAGTTTCATCATCTTTCTTTCCTCCCCCATTTGTCCCATCCTTGCCTCTACAACCCATTTTAGTAGTTCCATCATTGTCATCACCACCTGTACTTACACAATCCATTGTAACACCTTAACCTTCCCCAGCATTCATGGCAAGATTTGTGCCTCTTATTACCTACTCAATTTACTGCTTTTCCTTAGAACTGTGGTCAAATACCTCCTTTGTTTGATGGAAGTGCAGAATTTATGGCTCAACAGCATGTTGACAAGTTAACAATCTTCATTGATTCAGAAGAAATTGATGAGGAAAATGAAAAAATGAGGATTATCACTCAGAGTTTCTCAGGAGATGTTAAGAAATGGTTTTGAAGTCTGGCTGCAAATTCCATTAACATTTCTCAAATATTGATTGAATTATTTCTAGCTCGTTGGTAAGAGAAGAAAATTACATTACAGATATTGACTAAATATAATTCAATGAAAACGAACCCCAATGAAACAGTTCAAGAATTCACATCAAGATTTAATACAGTGTATAATTCTATACCTGATGATATGAAACCTTCGCCTGGTTTAGCTCTTCTTCATTATCCTGATGCTTTCGATCCAGATATGTCCTATCAGCTCAGAGAAATGGATCCAACTACTCTTGAAGAGATGCAGCGGAATGCAATCAGTGTTGAAGATAATTTTGTCATTAAGAAGTCAAAAACAAAGCCAGAGAGGGTAGAGAAGAGAGTTGTTTTCAAAGAAGAACCTGCATCATCTTCTGATGTGTTGGGTATGGAGCCTGATTATCTTCTGTATTCAAAGGTATTGCCACATTAGACCCCAGTTCGAAATGGGACGGCAACGCCGCACATAAAATATTCACTGTAGGGGGGATCCAGGCCATAAAATTTCCTTGTAAAAGTATAGTAATTTCTATTCAATCTAGGCCATTCATTAAGTGGAGATCTGATGGTAGAAGTTATGTTTAATTTAGGGTTTTCTGCCCTAGAAGACAACCCCTCACTATATATGAGGGAATTGTATTGCATCTATGTAGATTTGTATTCTGAGTGAGAAAGAGAGAGGAGATTGAGAGCGAAGAGGGTGTTACATCGGATCTGATATAGGTTGTATCTCTTCAGTTTGCTGGATAATATAAAAGGAAGGACTGGTTGTTTCTCCATGGACGTAGACCAAACTGGGTGAACCACGTATATCTGTGTCTCTCTTGTTTTATGCGTTTTCTGTGTTTATATTTCTACAATATTATATGTGTTCCAGTGCTCTGTAATATATAATTTTCTAACAACTGGTATCAAAGCCAAAGGTCTATTTGGCTGATAAACTCACAGGAAAGAAGAGTTCCTCGTTCGAGTGGGAGCAATGGCAGAAGATGGTAAGTTTAGGGTCGAGAAATTTAACGGCCAAAACTTCTCACTGTGGAAGATGTAGATAGAAGATTATCCGTATCAGAAAGATATGTCCTTACCATTGGGCAGAAAAGCAAAGATGCTGATGGGTATGACAGATGAAGAATGGAACCTTCTCGATAGAAAGGTACTCAGAATAGTATGGTTTTGCCTCACAGCTTTAGTTGCATTCAACATTTCGAAGAAAACAACAACAAAGGGTTTGATTAAGGAATTGGCGAAACTATATGAAAAACTCTCGGCCTCAAACTAGGTATTTCTTATGCAACGATTATTTAATATGAAGATGTCAGAAGGTGGATCTATTGCAGACAATTTAAATGATTTTAATACTATTGCAAGTCATTTATGTTCTGTAGGGGTAAACTTTGATGATGAAGTTAGAGCTCTGTTATTCTTGTGCTCATTGCCAGAAAGCTAGAATGGTTTAGTAATGGCCATTAGTAACTTTGTTTCTGGATCTAGTACTTTAAAGTTTGATGATGTTGTCGGTGCTATCCTTAGCGAGGAAATGCGATGGAAAAGCTCCGATGAGACATTGAGTAATTCTTTAAGTGCAAGGTCTAGGGGAAGAAAAATGGAAAGAGGAAAGAGCTCAGGATATCGCAGTAAATCAAGGAAAGGAAGATCCAAGTCTAGATCGGGGATAGTGTGCTGGAAATGCAGAAAGAAAGGAAACCTAAAGAAAGACTGTAGATCTCGGAAGGGAAAAGAAGGAGATGCACAATAAGAAAACAATCATGAAGCAAATCTCATATGTGAGGTGTTACAAGATGACTTTATTCTTTCTTTCGAAAATATTGTTGATTCCTGGGTGGTAGATTCAGGGGTCTCATTCAATGCCGCACCTGATAAGAAATACTTTCATGACTATGTTTAAGGAGATTTTGGACAAGTCCATTTGGGTGATGATAAACCCTGTAAAATTGTTGGAATGGATAAGGTTCTTGTAAAATAGCAGAATGGAAACCAATGGCTACTAAAGGAGGTAAGGCATGTTCCAGATCTGAAGAAAAATCTAATTTCAAAAAGGCAGTTAGGCGGTGAAGGTTGTGTGACAACTTTCACAGATAAAGCTTGGAAGGTCACCAAAGGAGCCCTGGTAATAGAAAAATTTGAAAAGGTTGGTACATTGTATTTATGCAATGGTATTTCTAACTCTGCTAATGATTTAACTTCTAAAGGAGTAAATGCAGCATTATGGCATCATAGGCTTGGACACATGATTGAAAAGGGGATGAAGATTCTTCACTCAAAGAATTTTTTGCTCGCTTTGAAGAATGTTGATTTGCACTTCTGTGAGAATTGCATTTATGGAAAACAGAAGAGAGTCAGATTTCTCAGAGTTGGGAAAGAAAAGAAGAACGAAAAATTAGAGCTTGTGCATACAAATGTATGGGGACCTGCTCAGGTATCATCTCTCAGTGGCTCTCGTTATTATGTTACTTTTATTGATGATGCAACTAGAAAAACTTGGATTTCTTGTATTAATAATAAATCTGATGTATTTGATACTTTCAAGAAATGGAAAGCTTTGGTTGAGATTGAGACAGGAAATAAATTGAAGTGTCTCAGATCAAACAATGGAGGTGAATATTGCAGCAAAGAGTTTGATAGGTACTATTCAGAGCATGGAATTTGCAGAGAGAAGACAATTTCAAGAACACCACAAGAAAATGGTGTGTCAGAAAGAATGAATAGAACAATCATGGAGCGTGCAAGATGCATGAGATTGCATGCAGGGTTGCCTTTACAATTTTGGCCAGATGTTGTTGTTTATCTAATAAACAGAGGGCTTTCAAGTTCCTTGGATGGTGGTGTTCTAGAGGAAGCATGGACAGATAAAAAGGTAAACTACTCTTCTTTAAAGCCTTTCAGTTGTGAGGCTTTTGTCCATATTAATAAAGAAAATAGAAAAAGCTTGAGGCAAAGTCAAAGAAATGTACCTTTAGTGGATATGGTGTTAATGATTTTGGTTATCACTTATATGATTACGAAAATCACAAAATCATTAGGAGAAGAGATGTAATATTCAATGAAAAGGTCTTGTATAAGAATCAGCTGCAGGAAAAGAAACAGGAAAAAGAAAGCAAGGAATACGCAGTTCTTGATGAAATCACTGAAAAAGTAAAGGTGCCTGAAAATAATAATAATCAACAACCATAACAACAACATGCACTCCAAACACCTGAAAGTGGTGTTAGAAGATCTACGAGGATAAGTAGACCCCCTAAATAATACTCTCCTTCATTACATTATTTATTGTTGACTGATTCTGGTGAACCCGAATGTTATGAATAAGCAATGCAGGTTGAAAGTAGGAAGAAGTGGGAGGTAGCCATGGAAGAAGAGATGGACTCCTTAATGCATAACTAGACTTGGGACTTAGTCAGGTTGCCTGCAGGAGAAACTACATTGAAGAATAAATGGGTTTACAAGCTGAAGGAAGAAGATGCAAGAAAACAAAGGTACAAAGCTAGACTTGTGGTGAAGGGTTTTGCACAGAAGAAAGGTATTGATTTTGATGAAATATTTTCTCCTGTTCTTAAAATGACTTCAATCAGAACTATTTTAAGTCTAGTAGTAGTTGAAGATTTACATCTTGAACAGTTAGATGTAAAGACAACCTATCTCCATGGGGATTTGGAGGAAGAGATATATATGCAACAACCACAAGGATATGAGGTGAAAGGGAAGGAGAAACTAGTGTGCAAGTTGAAGAAGATCTTGTATGGCTTAAAACAGGCTCCAAGGTAGTGATATCTAAAATTTTACAAGTTTTGTGTCTGAACAAGGTTATACTAGATGTCACTCTGATCATTATGTTTATCTGAAAAAGAAAAATGATGGAAGCTATATTATATTATTATTGTATGTGGATGACATGCTTGTTGCAAGGTCTAACATGCATAAATAAATGTGCTCAAAAAAAAGTTGGCAAATTCATTTGCAATGAAGGATTTGGGAGCTGCAAAACAAATCCTTGGTATGATAATAACTAGAGACAGGAAAAATCACAAATTAACATTGTCTCAAAATGAGTACATAGAAAAGGTGTTGAAAATATTTAATATGCACGATGAAAAACCAGTTAGTACACCTTTTGCTAGCCATTTCAAACTTAGTAAGGAAATGTGCCCAAAGACCCAAGAAGACATGTATTATATGTCTAAAGTTCCATATGCATCAGCAGTTGGAAGCTTAATGTATGCAGTGGTCTGCACAAGCCCTGATATTGACTTCATTGTTTTTTTTTTTTTTTTATTGCTGTTGCGATTCTTATCCATCCTCTCTCAATTTGATTTTCTCAAAAACTTCTATCAAACCGCTCCAACTCCGAGCCTGATGAGAACCTCATAGATTCCAACACCAGTGGCCTCACGTAGCAGAAAACGAACAATTTTCGAAGCCGCATGAACAATTTTCTTCTGCTGACTTTTTTTTTTTTAAATAGCCGCATGAATCCCGAACAATTCATCAGCATGTTCCAAATCGGTAAATATCGCAAATGCACTATGATCCTTGGCAGTTATGGCACTATCTTCTACACATCCTCCTCGAGGTTCTTCCATGTACGATTGTTCCACAATTATTTTCAGACCCAGATTGCAAAAAAGGCTGCATTGATCTCATCAGGCACTATAAACCCCTGACATCAAAGAATCCCTTTGAAGCCAATATTTGGCTCTGATGCCAGTTGTTAAGAAATTTATTACATAACATAAATAATTACTGAGAGGAATAAATATAAAAATAGCCACACATCCTCCTCGAGGTTCTTCTGCGTACGATTGTTCCACCATTATTTTCAGACCCAGATTGTAAAAAAGGCTGCATTGATCTCATCAGGCACTATAAACCCCTGACATCAAAGAATCCCTTTGAAGCCAATATCTGGCTCTGATACCAGTTGTTAAAAAATTATATATTACAGAGCAGAAATATAAACACAAAAATGCATAAAACAAGAGAGACACATATATATGTGGTTCACCCAGTTTGGGCTACGTCCACCCCGAACAGCCAGTCCTTCCTTTCTATTATCTAGCAAAATGAAGAGACGCAACCTACAATAGATCCACTGTAATATCCTCTATTTTCTCTCACAGTCTCACCTCTTTGCTTTCTCGCTTAGAGAATACACATATATTACACAGAATCAATACAATACCCTCATACAAAGAGAGGGGTTGCCTTCTAGGGAAAAAACCCTAAACTAAACATAATTTCTATCGTCAGATCATCCACCTAATGAACGGCCCAGATTGACTAGAAATTACTATACTTTTACAAGGCAATTTTACATCTGTTTTTAGCTTCGGGGGCGCTGCCCCGGAAACCCCTCGCCAGGGGGGGGCTCCCCAAAGGTCGCAGCCACCACCCCCAGACGCCCTTGCAGCGAATATTTTATGGGCGACCTTGCCGCCCCATTTCAAACTGGAGTCCAATGCGGCAATACCTTTGAATACAGAAGATAATCAGGCTCCACACCCAACATTAAATGCCCGCCGCCCACTCCCTTTTGCCTTAAATCAGACATCCCGTCATGAACAGTGACACCAATGGTCACTTCCTAGCCTACCTGCGTGGCAGCGCAACTCCCTGTGAGCAGGCATGAACCTTGTGACAAGCTGATTTTGTGAGCACCTCCCTTATCGCATAGCACCCAAACAGACTCTTTTATAATCTCACACTCTCTTTCAACTGCTTGAAGCGCTGAGACAGTGTTCCTATGGCTAGTTAGGTGGTCGCACCCCCTGTGCGAGGCTTCAACTCGCCTTCCAGTATAGTCCATGAAAAATCCTCAATGCCCTCACGACAGCTGGTGTCACGCATTCTATCGTAAGTTGTGCATTCCCATGGTTACTGTGTTTGGTGAGGTGCGGTCGTAGCCATGGCAGCAAAGTCATAAATTCTCAGTGACAATCTTCTATTCTAGTGGTATGATCATCCGCACCTTGTCTTTTCATACTTGGTTTATCGACGAGAAATGCTTACTTGATCTCATTTTCCAGCCTCTTAATCTCAGCATCCATCAAAATGCTTTTCTTCTTTAGTCATACCCAGTCTTTTTCGAGTTCACGAAGTCGAAGGTTCCCTCACTGGATGGCTTCCTGAATCTTTATGTATTCGACCTCGCGTAGCTGTGTGATTTCTTCGTCCTGGTCTTCGCGCACGGTCACATCTACGAGATCTATTATGCATAGATTCCTCTTTGCATTCTCTTCAGAAATTACAGTCTCTACTATGTTCTGGACCTTTGGAATCATTTCCATAGTTAGGATTTTGCACATGGTCCTATAGGCCCATCGAACTGCTGGTATGCATAGGTCCCAATCAGTGTGTGCTACCTAGTGAACCCTATTCAATACTTTACACACCCTATTGAATACTTTTCCCTGGATAATTGGTAGTATGCATCGCCTTTCTTGCTACTGCGATTTGTTTCGATTCTCTATTCTAGGAGTGGTTTGCACTTGTGTGGGTTGTACAACATATGTTCGTACCCATTGGGAAAGGTGGGCACGTAAGTTGTTCCACCCCTATTGACTGGCTCTCATTTTGAGTTGGGGTTTTCCAAAGTGTAGGCACATCACCTTTTGAATCCACGCCAGTCCTCAAAACTTCCTTGATGTGTGCCCCACAATCATGCGGGCGTTGTGCGCAGTGCTCACTTTAGTGCATTGAAGCACTATTGTTCTGGTACTACACTTTCAAATTTTCTTAGGAATTCATCCACCGCTTTCAGCCCATCATATGTCGAAATATCCCTTTCTTCTGTTGTCACACAATGCAATGATCTAACCATCATGTTGCAATTAAGCATTGTTACTTCGTGTAGCCGATTCTTCCATCACTCTATCTCTTCATCTGAATCTGAAGTGCAAGAGCTTTCACGCTCCCACGAAATCCTTCCATCTGCAGTCGGATTCATCCAATCCTCTTCTCATACAGTTATCTTGTAAATACAATCGAGATTGTCATCACTATTATCGTCGCGCATCGGTTTGGTGTATAGTGCTCCTTCAGTTGGATCTAGAGGTACTACTACGCGTAGTGACTTTTCTCAAAGATCATTTTGTACTTCTTCAGATTTATGATTTCATTCATATCGGTGGCCCAGTCTATTCCTAGTAGCGTGGGATAGGGATTACTGTCATCGACAATCTATATCACTTCAAAATCCACCTGCGAGCTTGTACCTTCAATATCTACTGTTACCCCTTGCAATCTTCACATGGGCAAGATCTTCTATTGGTTCGCCATGAATGAATAGGAGACCACTGTAGTAGGTTCTACCCATGCATTCCCATGTTTGTTTTGGCAATACATTCGCATCCGATCCGAGATCTAAGATTACCTGATCCATTTCATATTCGCTGATTTGCAGAGTCAACCTCATTTCCCTTCCTGTGCGCAATGCATGCTTCCCAAGTTTTCGGACCACGCGCGGTTCTTCTGACCCCATGCACCTAGTGATAAGTTCCTGTAGTCCTTTTACTACCTTGCTATCATGTAGCAATTTCATGCATGTCTCCAGAAAGGTAGTGAGCATTGAAGGATCCATACTTGGTTCTAATTGATCCTTACTACCTGAAGTGGAGGCCTCCGTGAAGCTCTTCTTAACTTCCATGAATGTCTCCTTCACGCGTTCTAAATCAAATTCAGGTTCCTTTGTAGGAGCCTTGTGAACCCACACACTTTCTTCTAGCTACTTACCTTTATCATTGCTAGTGGTCATACCGCTCCTAAGCATCATGTTTACATTCTGGTCTTCTTCGCGCGGTTCAGACCTCATCATCTACAAATTATGAGTCATATGGGGCTAAAGTACCCCTTTTTTTCTCACTCTCACTATCAATGTAGAGCAGTCTTCTACCTCATGATCAAACTGAGTAAAGTACAAAAATGATGTCCTTGTCGGGTTTGTAAAATCGTGGGCATAGTGCCCTCCCTCCGCAATTATAACAAATTAATTGTCTACGACCCCTTCCTAGTCCCACTCCACCTCGACCTCGATCACACCCCTAAAATCTAGCACGTGCCATTCCTGCACTCGAGTCAGGGGCTCGTAGGGGCTCGCATTTTGGTCTGAACCCTGTAGGTAGGAGTCTGATGCATCATTAGTTTGTAGCTTCTGCAGGTGCTCTCATCATGGCTTTCGACCTATAGAAGTTACAAAACAATTGCTGGGACATCTGCGTATACTTCTGCAATAGATGATAATTATCCGTAGTGT
>APFE030103005.1:41146-90204 GCA_000404065.3 Pinus taeda | reverse complement strand
CACTCCTCTGAATACCGATAGTTTGATCGCACTCGCCATACTAAACTGTGGTGGTGGCGGAGGTGGGGTGGGTGGAGATGGAGGTGAAGTGGGTGAGATGGGTGGTGGTGTAGGTGGAGGTGGTAGGCACATAATTCACTGCCTTATCAGAGTGACCACGCTTCTTGGAGAGACTTTCGCGATCTCTTCCTCACTTTCCCTTGAGGGGAAAATTAAGGGATTGGTTTCCAATTCTTCAATACTTCTGCTTCTGTAGATCTTCCCACTTCGCGTAGTCCCAAACATTAATTTATTCACATAACCCACTTTTCACACACTAGCGTCTTAATCCAAGTGTTCAAAGATTTAATATATTTACCTTGCGGTCCCTTGAGGAAACATCGCTCCGCCTCACTGTAGCTGACGGTCATATCTACCACGAACCCAGTGATAAATCCCCCTATAATTTGGTTGAGCCAATGGTCCATAGCTCACATGATCTTATCTCCTGAAGTTTGTGCACTAATTCTGGGGTCCACACAATTGGTTTGTCGAGCCTACATATTACCTGACTGTCTGTTAGCTATGCAATCCACTCATACAGCTCAGAAGGAAAGGTTTTAAAGAAAATATCGTGGATTTCCATATACAAGTAGCGCTCCAACCACTGTTCCTTAGTACTCACGGATTTCTATTGTCTTGCACCGTGAATTCGTGAATATTCTTGTCCAAGCACTCTTCAATTTCTTTCATTGTTGGATTCCAGTGGCATGACATTAGACATCCATTATGCAGATCCCGGTCCCAGCAACAGAACCATTTGTTGGCTTGTATGGGCCTGACCCAGGTTTAGAGGTGATTTAGCCAAGCAAATCCTGGTACTACTGGCCCTTTCAGCAACAATCCGTGGAGCGTTGACTGAGGTATCAACTGAAGTAGTATGGGAGGGTGCTAGAACTAAGTTTCCACACCCTGGGGATGTCTGATGAGCTTCTGGCAGTCCATGGTTTGACCCTGCGTGCACATCACTATGTGCACCTATTAGTCTCTTGCAACCTGTGATGTTTCCTTTGCGTAGCCCTACTCGCGGCATGATCCATATTATACCCAAGTTCCTTACTATTTAACCTGTTATTACACGATTACTTAACTTATCTGTGTAAGACTAGTGATAATTAATAGTATATCCAACAATCATATAAGTGCACGCGATAAACAAAACAGTGTAAATGTAAAGAAGGAAATACACAATTAGATGCACAAAACTTCAAATCAACTTCTCTTTATTATTCTTCCTCCAAGATTACAGGCTCGACACCACCTTGTGCACTCAGCTGTAGGGGTACGCGCACTTAGCTGCAGACTCTACTAGGCCTCTGCGCACTCAGCTGCAAAGCCTCTTCCTACTACTACGAACCAATACACTTAGACTCTTACTCTATGCTTGAACCATTCCTATTCATATATCTCCCCCATTTAGCTATCCTTACAACTTAGAGCCTTGCTCTATTTATAAAATCCCATGGTCCGTGGACCATGGGTAGGCCGACATGACATTACATTACTTTATAATACTTAGGGTGGACAGCCTTATGACTCAACCTATAATTCGCGCTCTGTGCCTGCAATTCGTGGAATCTTATAACACATCTGACCAAAACTTGGGCTTTGAGCCCCAAAACATGCCATGGGGGGATTCCATGCCCAACAACTTGATATTATAAGGAAGGTGACACTATTGGCTGACACAAATATTTCTCCCTTGCTGGATCCACCTGATGGTGTACGAATGTAGGTGTGATGTTGTTGGTAGATTCAATCTCTTAATGACCTCAACTAATATCAAGTTCTTATGGTTTCTACTGTCAACAATGAACTACACAAGAAAAACCTTTGCCCACATCTGTGAGCGAAGGATGCATTCCTTCTCCTTTGGATGCTCAGGGTCCGCCCTTTGGAGCTTGGTGGTGGCTACTGTCATAGTGGGTTTTGTGTTAATGATCTGTTTTCCCTTGTTAGTTTCCTTCTTGGGTTCCGAATCAAAATCTGAGCATGTATCCTTCTCTAAGTCTTTTAGCCCAGTCACCATCACCTGCTTTGTGCGAGATTCATTTGTGTTTTGATTGGGAGTTTTATGGAACTTACACCACTTGTCGGTTTACTTCTTCACATTCCCATTATTCTTGGCTTATGGCTTTAAGGAGTTGTTTTGGTGGGTCATGACCTGGCTTTTCCCTTTTATTTGTGGCTTGTGGGTGCCTTTTCTCTTCTTTGGGTTCATAGATCCAAAGTCCCACTTCTTCTACTTGAATTTTTTCTCAATCTTAGCAGCATATCAGTATGCTACACCAAGCGAGGAGATGTCCAGGAACTCCATTTCCTCCTGAATGCAGTTGCGCAAACAACTGTGGCATTTGAGCACCAAATGTTTCTTGTAATATTTGATACCCAACTTTGTGCTCAGGGTATGGAAAAGATTCATCAACTCATGCACATCTTGGTACCTTTGCTATTGTGACATAGTCCATTGCATGCACTTGTCTTCATAGCTCCCGGCAGGTTAATATTCTTCCTTAATGGAATCTAAAAAATAATTCCAAGTGGGTGTAGCTGAAAATAGAGAGGGTTCCCTCTCATCCCTTTGCTCACACTAGTTTTCCCACTAGTCCTTGGTGTGGGGGGTGAATTTTAGGAGTGCAAAAGTAATATTTTCCCTATTGGAAAAATCATGAACCGAAAAATATGATTACAACATATTTAACCATTTATATATAAGATGTGCATCCATTTGGCCTTAAAATATAAGAATGCCAAAGTTCACTTGTACCTTAAAGGGAGTGGTGCCTCGAAAGTGGTTTCTAGATGAAGATGCATCAGTTGTGGGCATCCACCAAAGGATTTGGTAAAAGTTGTTGATCATCTCATTCCTTTGTTGCTCGAGGGCCTCTTCGAGCAATATTTTGAAAGGATCTCCTACTCCCTCATATTTCTTTTCTTCCACAATGGGTGTCTGTCAAGTTTAGAAAGACCAGTCTTGTAAAGGTTCAACCAGTTCAAGTTCTAACTCCTTATACCCCGACCTCATTGGGGACATGTAGAGAAAGACAACGAAAGAGCATACCACTTTGATACCACTTATCTAGACTTATTGATTTGAAATGGAGTAGATTAGTAATGTTGTGCTAATTCCCCATTCAGAATAAAACCCAAGATGCTTATCATTTTCTTATCAAGTGCTTAAAGATTCATCATTTTTATTAGTTAACTGATTCCCATGAGAGTTTCTTATGTAAATGTTATCAACAATTTAACATAAAACATATGTCGAACAACAACAAGATAACAGCAAAGAACATCAAAATACAACACACAACACAAAGATTTGATGAGGAGTTCACCCCCCTGGGCTACATCTTCTTGGTCCATCTTCCAATGCTTAGGCCTCTCTATTATGCTCAAAATTATAAAAAAAGTGTGTTTACAATGCTCAAATGCCTCTAAAACCTATCTCAATGAGTTCAAAAAACTAAAAAAAGGGCTATCTAGCCTCTTTTTGCAACCCATTTGGTGTAAAACTGAAGAAGTTATAACTTCTCCTAGTTCTCCCACTATTCGTTCCACAAATTGCTCCAAAACCGACAAGAACCCACAATTTCTCTCCAAAATTTGCTAACTGAGTGAGAATTTTGCCATGCGGTAGGCCATAATTTGTCGGCACTGACTACCTTATCCTAAATCGTAATCGGTGGACCCAACAAGACATTAAATTGGAACTGAAGACATTTCGCATCCAGGAACCTATTCACATTTCATAGTCGGTGGATAACCTGGGGTCTTGTATATGAAAGACTTGCAGTGTTGCGATATCGCTTCGCAACTTGGGTATGCTAGGGGCTGATTATCTTCAATTATTCACTTCACCGATGTGCGATTGTGATCACATTGCAACCCGATACCTGTCGGGGCCGATTTCTGCAATGCCTTCCCTATTGCGAAGTGTGATTGCAATTTATCACATCGCAACCCTGGCCTTGCTTCAGGCTGATTCTTTAACATGACCCACATGCGACATGAGATTGTGATATGTGGGGGCCAATGGTGGCTTGCCACTTGGTGCCTCCTCATTTGCTGAAGGGCTTGCCACGTCATCCAATCCTGCAAGATTTCTAAGTCAAACCTGAACTTTAACTTGCTCTAACTTCTACATACGAGCTCGGATTTGAGTTTTGTTCACACTGTTGGAATCAGAATGATGAGATCTTCAATATGAAGACAAGTTTAACAAAATTATAACAATTTGATTTTTGAGCATAAACTTGAGCACTTGATCACTTATGCAGGAATGTAACAGAATACATAAATAAACATAAACACAAAGATGCAACAAAAATAAATCTTCATTTCACTAATATCAAAGAACTGAAATATGCTTACAAACAAAATGGAAATAAACTAACTCAGGTGATGGTAGCTTGTCTCTGAGAAGAGATGTGGTGGCTACATGCCTCTGAATTGTGCTACAATGAGGCTCAAGAGAATTTTTATTATTGAACAATAAGGGGAAGCCCTAAACAACCAAAACCATAACCCTATGAGATGGAATGCCAAGAGTTTATGGGCCTCGTTGGGGTTAGTTGGATAACCAACTTCTCGGGGCCGTAACTTGTTCATATGATCTTTGTTTGGCACTTACGATACCTTGTTGGAAATATCTCTCTGAGTACTACAACATTTATGACAAAACCTTTCATAATGTCAAGGGCCTATTGCAGATCTAAAAAAAATGCCGTTTAAGGGGTAAAACATCTTTGAAAGTTTAGGACCAAAAAAATGATAAAAATAGTAAATTTTTCTATAAACAAGGAAAATAATGAAACCAAATAGAGGTCCAGGTGGAATAGGCTGGTGGCCACAAATATCCACTTGGATCAGTCCTCCCCCCTAAGGATGAAATGGTCCCCATTACGTGTAAAGCCTCCATGAGGTGAGGAAATTTCTGTTGAACCTGGTCCTTGGTAAGCCACTTGCCTTGGTGAAGGAGTTGGCTTGCTTTGACAACTTGATTTAGCTTGACCCTCTACTAGAGAGTGTGCTTGATCTATGTATCCATGATCACATCAGTCGTTTCATGTTTGATACAACTTGGGTTAATCTTTGTTAGTGTCGAATTCTTAGCAATGTTTGATGTGTCTAGCATTGGGGGAAAGTATGGTCGAAGTCGATCCACATTGAATATTGGGTGCAGGCCAAGGAATGGTGGAATGTTGAGCTCGAAATCATAGTCTCCTACCAACTTAGTGATGGTGTAAGGCCCATATTAAAGCGGGTGAAGCTTGTGGTGGGTCCCAATGAGGTGCTTATTCTGAAAATGTAACCAAACTTTGTCGCCCACTTGGAACTTGTGTGGCACCCGGTGTTGATCAAGACATTATTTGTACTTGGAATTTTTCTTTTTCCAATATTTCATGGACTTGTTGGCATATGTGCTAAATGTTTTCAATGAATCTGGTATCTCTGTCAGCTTCAGATTGGACATGAGACAAATTTGTCTAAGTAGCTGCAAGTGGTATGGAAACATCAATGGGACATAGTGGCTAGAATCCCAACCCCACCTGAAAGGGGTTGTGTCTAGTTTAGCTATGGAGAGCTCTACTGTAGTTGTGCTGGACATAGGGGAAGATTTCATCCCATGTGCATGGATTATTCTAGTTGTACATACGTAGAATGTGCACAATCATCCTATTGATGACCTCTTTTTGGTCACCAGTTTTGGGCTGGAAGGGGGTCGACTTAGTGAGCTTGGTATCCAACAACGACTAGAGGCTTGACTAGAATTTACTTAGGAACCTTTTGTCCCAATCTGAAATAATGGAATGTGGGATCCAAAGATGTACCAACAGTCGTTCAAAGAAGTGTTTGGTAGTGGCTTCTGTTATGATACTCTTCTTGCAAGCTGCTAGAATGGCCATATTAGAGAATCAGTCGATGACCACGAAAACACAGTCTTTCCCATGTTTGGTAGAGGGAAGGCCTAATATGTAATCCATGGAGATGGATTCCTAACTCTGACTAGGAGTAGGAAAAGGAGTATACAAGCCTTGCTTCTTGATTATAGGTTTGGAAATGGAGTATATAGTGTAAGATCTAATGTATTTCCCAACATATTGTCTAAGGTTTGTCCAATAGAATTACTTTTGTAGCACTGCCACTATTTTCTCCACCCCAAAATGTCCAACGATTTGACTATAATGCACCTCCTAAATCATATTGGCACACTCTCTTGAAAGAACACAGAGGTGTTCCAGGTGGCATAACAATGCACCTTAGAGGTGAAAGTTTGTAACTTTCTTGCCTTCTAAGAGAATTTGGAATGTGGTGTCGAATTCTGGATCACTATTGTAAGGATGCGGCCATCCATAAGTCTCATGTTGAAAAGAGTCAAGCACAGTGATCAGTGCCATAACCAGTGGTCGGTTGAGTCAATTTCCAACATTATTGGTACTTCCCATCTTATATTTGATGTTCAAATGTAATTTTCACAGATATGTGGACCATTTCTGATGGCGATAGTTCTATAAATTTCTTTGTGTTTTTATGAACTGCAGGTGTTGGTGGTATATTTGGATGACCATTTCCTTCCCAATAATGTAATGTTTCCATTGTCAGTAACCTGCACAATGGAATACATCTCTTTGCCATAAGTGGGATACTTTCAGACTGTATCTGAAAGTGTCTCACTATGATATGTCACCAAATGCCCCTGCTAGGTAAGAACTGCACCAATAACATAGTCTGAAGCATCTATCTCAGTTTCAAATGGTTTTGCAATTTGGGTAATGCGGCCATTGGTGCAGAGAAGAGAAAATGATTTAACTCAGCATATGCCTTCTGTTGGGATTCATACCAAAAAACTTTACATTCAATCAACCCTTGGTGAGTTGACTCAAAGGCCAGGTGATATGAGAGAATCCCAACATGAACCTGATATAGAAATTGGCAAGACCCAGAAATTTGTGGAACTCTATTAGAGTGGTTGGCACTGGCCAATCCCGAATAACTTTTATCTTGGATGGGTCCACATGCACACCCTGCTTATCAATAAGGTACCCTAGATATTGAACTTGGGTCATACCAAAATTGAATTTGTCCAAATTGGCACACAATTTGTGTTGACACAGGGTTTGGAGGACTTGTCAAATATGGTGTAGGTGCTCTTCCCAACTCTGGCTGAAGATTAGGATATCGTCTAAATACACTACCACGAATGATTTGGTGAATTTCTAAAAGATAAAACCGATTAGCCTCATGAAGTTTGTGTGGCATTCGTCAACTCGAAAGGCATGACCATCCATTCGAAAATTCCCTCCTTCGATTTGAAGGCAGTCTTCCACACATTGGAGGGTTTGATTGGTACATGTTGCCAGAATTCAATTCAATCTTGCCGAAATATTTTCCTCCCTTGAGTTGGTCCAAAAGGTCATCAATCCATGGGACTGGATACCTATTCCATACAATGATCTTATTCAACGCTCGATATTCAATACAGAGCCTCCAGGTTTTGTCCTTCTTCTGTACCAACATGGTCAAGCTCCCAAAGGGTCATGAACTTTTCCTAATATGCCCTTTCTTCAATAACTCTAATCTACCTCTTGATTTCATCATTCTCCAGAATATAGTATTGGTATATTAGTCTATTAGGTAGCAATGCATCTAGGGTCAATGGAGTGCTTACCCTAATAGTGTAGGGTTACCGCTGTGGGTGAAGTGAAAATGACCTTGTGCTCCTCCCTGATATTTTCCCTCTGCTACTACCATGTGAAGGAGATATGTTTGGATCTTGTGGATGTGTCCACAATATTCCTCTTGCTCTGATGGCGAATCGTATGGAGGACAAATTTCCTAGTCTAGGAAATGACGTTACTACATTGTTTAGTAGAGATAAAAGAAAAAGTGGTATGCAACGCTACCATTGGTATCCTGTACAATTTCTTACCCAAATTAATAATAACATAATGAGGTTTGGACTCATATATAGCATGACACTTCCATAGGCATGGATGACCTAAAAAAACATCATAAACTTCCATAGGGGAAATATTGCACAATACCTCATTTGCAAAGGGCTTGATGCTATAAGGAAGGTGCTACTGTTGGCTGACATAGAGATTTCACGCTTGGTGGAGCCACCTAATGGTGTAAAATGTGGGTGTGGCGTTGTTGGTAACTTCAATATCTTAACGTCCTCAGCTGAGAGCAGGTTCTTTTAGCTTCCACTATCAGTGATGAATTGCACATGTGAACCCTTTACCCACATCTGCGAGTGGAAGAGGCTCTCCCCCTCCTTTGGATCCTCAGATTCCTCCCTTTGGAGCTTGATGGTGTACCTTCATAGTGGATTATGCATCAATTATATGCTTTCCCTTTTCATTTCCCTTGTCGGGTTCCAGCTCAAAATTTGAGCATGCATCAGTATTTGAGCCTTTTAGCTCAACCCCCAACGCCTGCTTTGCACGAAATTCATTCATGTAGTGAGTCGTAGTTATATGGAACTCACACTACTTGTTGGTATCCTTCTTCACCTTCCCATTTAATTCTTGGCTTGTAGCTTCGAGGAGTTGTCCAAGGGGGTCGCGACCTAACTTGGGCGTGCCTGTGCTCTGTTTTGGGTTCGTAGATCCAAAGTATCGCTTCTTCTGCTTTAACTTCTACTCAATCTTAGTAGCATATCAGTATGCTGCATCAAGCAAGGAGATGTCAAGGAACTCAATTTCCTCATCAATGTATTTTCTCAAACAACCATGATACTTGAGCATCAAATGTTTCTCAGAATATATGATACCCAACTTTGTGCACAGGGTATGGAAAAGATTCTTCAGCTCATGCAAATCTTGGTCCCTTTGCTGTTGTAGTGTAGTCCATTGTATGTACTTGTCTTCATAGCTCCCAACAGGGTAATATTGTTCCTTAATCATGTCTTGGAAATAATTCCAAGTGGGTGTGGCTGATAACAATGAGGGTTCCCTCTCATCCCTTTTCTCATAATAGGCTTCCCACTAGTCCTTGACGTGTTTGGCAACTTTGAGGAGTTCAAAAGCAATATTTTCCCTATTGGAAGACTCATTAACTGAAACATGTCCTTCCAATATATTTAACCATTTATATATGGCATCTGCATCTATTTGGCCTTCAAATATAGGGATGTCAAATTTCACTTGTTCCTTAAAGGGAGTGGCACCTCTAGAGTGGTTTCTCGTTGAAGATATGTCACTAGTGGGCAGTTGAAGGATCTAGTCAAAGTTGTCCATCATCACATTCCTTTGTCACTCAAGGGCCTCTTTGTCCGATATTTTGAAAGGATCTCCTGCTCCCTCATCTTTATTTTCTTCCACCATGGGAGGTCATCGGGTTCAATGAGGCCAATCTTGCAAAGGTTCAACCAATTTGAGCCTTAACACCTTATGCCCTGACCTCGTTAGGGACATGCAAATAAATACAATGAAAGAGAAGACCACTCTGATGCCACTAATATAAACTTATGTAGGAACATAACATAATACAAAAATAAACATAAACACAGAGATGCTGCAAAAATAAATCTTCATTTCTTGAATATCAAAGAACTGAAATATGCTTACAAATAGAATGGAAATAAACTAGATTGAGCAATGGTATCTTATGTATGATAAGATAAGTGGCTGCTACATGCATCTAAAATGTGCTACAATGAGGCCCAAGGGCCTTTTTATTATTAAAAAACAAGGGGAAACCCTAAACAACCAAAACCCTAACCCTAGGAGATGGAATTCCAAGAGTTTGTGGGCTCCGTTGGGGTTAGTTGGACAACCAACTTCCTAGGGTCATAACTTGGTCATATGATCTTCATTTGGTGAGCACTATATCTTGTTAGAAATATCTCTGCGAGTACTAAAACATTTGTAGCCAACCATTTCCAATAGTTTCAAGCCTACTTTGGGCCTTAAAAAAGCTATTTAGGGGGTCAAAACAACTCCAGAAGTTCAGGACCTGAAAAATGATAAAAATAATAAATTTTGCTATAAACAAGGAAAATGAGGAAACCAACTAGAGTTCTAGGTGGAATAGGAAAGTTACTACCAATATCCACCTAGATCAGTCCTCCCCCCTTACAAAGCAATGGTATCCATTGTGTGTAGAGCCTCTGTGAGTTGAGGAAATTTCTGTTGAACCTGGTCCTTGGTGAGCCACTTCCCTTGGTGAAGGAGTTGACCTGCTTTGACAAATCGATATAGCTAGATCCTCTACTAGCAAGTGTTTTTGATCTATGTATCCATGATCCTATTAGTTGTGGCCTCTTCAGTACAACTTGAGTTGAGTTATGTTGGTGTCAGTTGGTCAACAATGTCTGACGTGTCCAACAATGGGGGAAAGTATGGCCGCAGTAGATCAACATTGAATACTGGGTGCATGCAAAGGAACCGTGGAATGCTGAGATTGAAAGAATTGTCTCCTACCACCTTAGTGATGGTGTAAGGCCCTATTATAATGACTATAACCATGATCCAAAATTTTTCCTTAGTTTCATTTTGGAGCCTCCCTTCCAACTATCCTTAGCAACATGTCTTGCACTGCCCATGTACATATGCTTTCAGTTGAGTTTCTTGGCTTATCAACTCGTGTTTTCTAGCTTGTTTGCCTTTCACTCAAGTTGACATCCCATGAATTGGTCTTCAATTGGCTCTTGTGCTCTAATGCTCGGCATCCAAACACATGGATATGCTGATTTTGAAGATAATAGCAATAATGTTGCTATTCATTGGCGATGTGTCGTCAAATTTTATAAGAAGACCACTCCTTCTGTTGTCCAACAAGTTTCTGAAACCTCTGAGTTCACTACTCTAATCACTCATGACTATGGCTTAAATCTTGTTGCTCCTCAAATGATATCTCGTCGAGATCTTAAACTGCCAACAGAATGGGTCACAAATTGGGCTTTTATTCGTACTTCTCCCTGTCCACAACCTATCACTGCTCAAACTTCTATTCGAGAAGATAATGGCTTTGTTCGAACTTGTTTCTTTCCCCAATCAAAGTATGCATAGTCTGAGCATGGTGGACCTCCTCCTCCTCTTGTTATACAAAACCCTGTAAAAATTGAAGTCGCAGTAAAACCACAAGTGTCGTCTATTGCATCTATTCCTGAAGGATCACCAAGTCCTTCATATGATCTTACTTCAAATCCAAACTGCATGGATATGTTATCAAATATGATTGCACAAAATCTTCAGTCTTCGCATTCAAATATTGTTCCTCCTAGAACAATTAATATGCAATCAACATTCCAAATTCCACAATTTCCACAGCCATCTGTATGTAATCATCCTCATTGTTCTCCTAGCTTTTGTTAGCAAACTCCTAGTCTTCCAAAACCCCATGAAAAAGAAGAACATGATAAAGACAGAAGAAGAATAAACATGATTTGTTTCGTTCCAAGTTCTAGAAATCAATCACAGGAATATACAAAGTGTATTCCTTTTTCAACTCATGAAGAAATTTTGCTTCAATCAGTAGGAAAATCTGCTACAAAAGGCTTAGAATATCTAGAAGAAATCCCCAGCTACAGATTGGATCCTAGGAATAAGATTCCTAGTAAAATACAACTTCCTTTTGATGAAGAAATCATTCAATTTCTTAAGATATACAAAGGAATAAGTCCTTATGATCCCTCAAATGAATGGTATAAGAAAATGCTTAACTGGGATCTGTATACTCATCTGCAAGAGTATAGATACTGTGAAGAAATGAAAACCTATTCAAAGAAAGATAGGTCAACGATCAACAAAGTCAACAATAAAAATTGGAAAGCTTGGATGGAACAGAATAACCAATGGATTTCTTTTTATGAATTTTATTATCCAAGTACAAATGAAGTAGAAATGGCTTTGGTCAAAAAGTTCAAGAATCTATCTTGTGAAGATATAAAAACAAAGATTAAGAAAAATCCAGTTGAAATTCCTGGACCTCTTATCATCCCTCACATAGATGATAAATATAAAAATATGTTGCAAAAATCAAATGTTCTGAAACATTTATAGTCCGTTAAGATGAAAGGGCAGCTTTTGTTAGAACACATTTGTCAAACCCTTAGAGTGAATATGATGCAAGGGTTAGCCTTACAGACAGAAGTGTCACAACACAAATGAGAATTAATAGATGGCACTATTCTTAGCACTGAGACATCAATTCCTCCTTGGAAAAATCTTGTTATCAGACAAGATGATAAGATTTTTAAGTTACTTCCACTTCAGTCTGACTAGTCTCATCTTTCAGACAGGGAATCAGTTGCAGCAACAAACTGGACAAATCTTGCTCTAGATAATTTGATTAAACATCTAGAAAGAAATCATCAATATGCAGCCAGAGAAAATAAAATTCTCCAAGAAATAATTGATAAAATTCTTCAAAAGGTAGATTTTACCAGAGATCAATTACTAGATGGAATAAAAACTCTTGGATCAAATGATTTTCATATTGCTAAAACTATTGATGTTTTAGAAAAAGGGATTAATGATAATTCCAAATGGATTGGCAAAGTACATTCAGTAGCAGATAAGAATCAGGATATGATGACAAGCTTAAAAACATTACTTGAAGTAGTAAAGAAACAAGTTTGGGTTGTCTCTACTTTTGTTGAAAGTCTGAAAAAGAAAAACACTCTTGATCCTACTTTTATAGCTACTACTTATTTCTCATATCCTCAAGATCAATTGCCTTTCCATGTTGTTCCTACTACTCCAATCAAAAATGAAGAATCCTGGTGATATCATTTTTCCTAAACCAGAAACTAGCTTTGTCTATGCTCCTATGGCTAATCATGGCATGTTTTCCAGTCTAAACTCTTCAAACCCTAGACATAAAATGACAGTTTCTGAGTGGTTGAAATTAGGAGATGATCCTGATAAGCCTTCCAGTTCTGATACAATACTCAACAAATTTGAAGAAACACCCTCTGCTCCTCCTACTCTAGAAGATTTAGAGTTTCTTGTGAATAATTTTTCTCCTCCTCATAAAGAAACTTTTCAGATAGCAAAAGACATTCCTGATCTGATTTCATTTTCTGATGAAGAAGAACCCAAAGATACAACTGTACATAAAGTTACTGATAGAAGTTCTTGGAATTCTTCTTGGTCACCTGCTCCTGATAAAAGAGATGTGATGAAATCAGAATATCATAAAGATTGGTCTGCTTCTTCCACATATTCATGGAATATTGACAATTGTTCTAAAGCAGAAATACTGTCTACATTGAGTTCCATGTTGGTTTTCTACCACACATATTTAGCAGATGACATTTCTCCAATAAATGCAACCAGGAAAATCATCAGTGTATTTGAAGGACTCCTTGATTCTTGGCTTAAAGCAGAAATTCATTATGATTCTGTCCTCATTCCTTCTTGGGAAACATTTGTGGTAATGAACCCATATAATACTACATATATGGATCCACAGACTTCATTACCTATGAATAACATGATTAGTTGCCTAATGCATGGCATTCTTGTGTATTTTTGTGGTTATCCTCAAATCAATAATGAACTTGCTGCAGTCACACTTACATCCATGAAGCTTACTAATATGCAGTATTTTGATGAATATTTTATGGAATATCTCCATCATCTGCATACTCTTTCTTCTGACATGATTCTAGATCCCAAATGGAAAGACATCTTCATTGCTTCTTTACCAAATTGGGTAACTACTGCCATTTTGAATAAGCTTCCTAGAAAGATTGGTGCCTATAAATTTGGTGTTATAAGACAAGCTATTAAAGTTGTCATTGTTGAACTCTGCTCTCAGATGAAAGTTGCTCAAGCTGCCACCAGCTCCACTAAACCACATGGCTACCAACAACTATGTAAACAATGGCATTTACATGGCTCTAAAAGTTTAGGGGGATATGATCGTCGTCACTCTAAAAAGAAAGCTTACTCTAAGCAAACTTTTAGATCCGCAGAAAACAAAAAAATCATTCATAGAAGGCCTCCTAGAGAATACAAAAAAACATGCTAGTTTCATCAAAGGCCAAAACAAAAGAAAATATTTTGCTTCCATTGCAATGAAAAAGGACATATTGCTCCAAATTGTCCAAAACTGAAAAAAGACAAACAACAATCTGGGAATAAGAAAAAATTTAGCTATAAGAATAAATCTGGCAAGGTAAAATATTATTGATATCCCTTCTAGCTATGAAGAATTAACAGATTTAGAAAATTATTATGATCTAAATGACCAGATACATGCTGTTTATGAAGAAGAAGATTCTGAAGTTGAATATTGCAAAGATCCACACTGTAATGAATGTTTTCAAGAACTCTATGAATGCAGTGATCCTAACATTTGCAAATGTAATGTAGTCAGGATGTTTAGACCACTATGAAGTGAAAGCTTAGATCATGATGAGCTTTCTAGAAATTATTTTACACAAATGGTTAATGTTGATGATCCAAAACTCAAAGAAATGTATAAAGGATTGATGATGACCCATCTTCAACAACCCAAGTCACAACAATATCAAGAACAACAAAAGCCACAGATAAATCATCAACATAGCTATATTCCTTCTGCAACCTTATTTTCAATTGATGGTCTAACAAGACAATTCAGACAACAAACAATTGAAGATGATATTCCTCAAACACTTCCTGCAATTAGCCAAGCTATAAAAGATCTCAAAAAAGAAGTCATAGAGAATAGAAGGCTATGCATTGAAGCACATCAGGGGCACAATATACATTTTTTACATGCATAACCCACAAAAGGAGAATCTTCGCAGACAAAACAGAAAGAACCAGAAAGACAACCTGATCCATATCATGATCCAATGAAAGGGATTTTCGAATCTGAAGACTTTGAAATTCCAGATGAAGAATTTGAAGATCCTAGATCTGGATTAGGAATGAATGCAATGAACGCAGATGTAATGTACTGTGTAAAAATGAAAATCAGAATTGGTTCTTCCATAGAATGGTGGAAGGTTCTAATTGATACAGGTTCAAGATTGAACATAGTAAGCGGCACTGTAATTCCCTATCCTCAAAGACAAAAGACAAAGTGTCCAGGAGTTGTTACTGCAAGTGGAGAAATCAAGACAACAGAGGAAGCTATAATAGATGTCTTCATTTCTCAATATGAAGGAATTTAATTTCATGCTCCATTAGTCACAGGGCTTGATTGTGCTATATACTTAGGAACTCCTTTCCTGAGCAATTCCAGAAGACATGGAAGCACTTATGTTGAAAAATCACAGAAATGGCAATATTTTCTTCTCTTCAAAGTTATAGATTATTTCTATCCTTTTATTCATTCCAATTCTCCTAATAGATTGAGAAGAATTGACAAGTTACATAATACCTTGGCAAAGATGGAGAAGAAGAAAGAAATGCTCAAGATTTATCAAAATCTTCTGAAAGGAAAATTTGAAAAAGAAATAAGTGAGATCTCTCAGAAACTAAAATCTTGTTGTTCTAAAGATCCAAATGCCTTTTGGAATATTCATAAACATGAAGTAGAATTGCCTTTGAAAAAGGAATTTCATGGAAAACTCAGAAGGTATTGTAAAGAAGAAATAAAATCCTTACTGCAAAAAGGTTTGATCAGGAAGTCTCATAGCCCTATTGCTTGTTTTGGATTTTATGTCAACAAACATTCAAAGATTATCAGAGGAAAACCAAGATTGGTAGTAAACTACAAGCCTCTGAATAATATTCTTGATTATGATGCTTATCCCTTGCTAAAGCCCTCAATTCTTTTGTCTCAGATATCATAGTCAAAAATAAATTCCAAGTTTGATTTAAAGTCTGGTTTCTGGCAAGTAGGGATAAAAGAAGAAGACAAGTGGAAAACAACTTTTTCAGTACTAGAAGGACATTTTGAATGGAATATTATGCCCTTTGGACTAGTAAATGCTCCATCCACCTTCCAGAGGATTATGGATGAAACTTTTGAAGGTATGGATGATTTCTTGAAGAAATATATTGATGATGTTCTAATTCATTCTGCAGATATTCCCTCTCATATAAAGCATCTTAATATATTCTACAAGAGAGTCAAAGAAAAAGGAATAGTTTTATCAGATTCAAAAACGAAGTTATTTCAGACTATGATAAATTTCTTGGGATATGTGATTCAATATGGATCATATTACATTATGCAACATAGTCTTGATTTCATAGATAAATTTCCATACAAAATCAGTGATAAAACTTAGCTACAAAGATTCTTGGGTAGTTTGAATTACATCTCCAAATTTGTCAGAAATTGTACCCAAGATAGAGTCTTATTGAATAAAATATTTCAAAAAGATCCAATTCCATGGACAGAGGATTTAACAGAGGTAGTCAAAAGAATTAAAGGAAAAATTAGGAATATTTCTCCTTTAAGCACAATCAATGAAGAATGGCCTAAAACCATCATTACAAATGCCAATGATGTCGGATGGGGTGCAATTTTCTGCCAACATGATCCTAATAAAAAGAAAATGGAATATGAAATTTGCCAGTATGCCTCTGGAATTTGGTCAACTACACAAAAAAATTGGTCCAGCCTAAAGAAAGAACTTAGAGCTGTCTATCTTAACATTGCCAAATTCAAAGATTTTGGGATCTATAAACATTTTACAGTCAAAACAGATTGCCAAGCCCTTAAGTTTGCTATCCATAAATGTGACTTTGAAGATGTAGCAATGGTTAGATGGATAATGACATTGGCCCAGTATCGTTTTGATGTAGAGTTCATTTATGGAGTTAAGAATTCCTTCGCAGATCTTCTCAGCCAAGAATTTTTACTGAGAAATGATGTAAATAATCTCAGATGTAACGTCATAAGAAGATTATAAAATGAAATTCACATTGAATGTGCTCATGGTTCTCACACTTTGAATCTGCAAAAACCTCTACTCGATTATCAAGCAGATTGGTTTCCAATGAAAGAAATCAAATATCGGCATGGAACTGGACAACATTATTTCTCATGGGATGATCAAATGCAAAGAAATGATGAAACTTTTGAAGCTTTAAGCTTTCTTCAAGATTTGAGAAATCTTGATTTCACATTACACAGAGATGCAAATGAAAATATAATCTGCTGTGAAATCTACATTGATCACTTCCTATTGCCACCCAACCTTTAGAACTCTGAAAATCATGAACGCCAAGAGAAAGCCTGGTATACAGGTATGTGTTTTGAAAATAAAACTAACTCATTTTCTATAATGTGTAGTTTTATTTTAGATATCATGGGATGCAAGTTATACAAATCGAAGAACAAGACCCCACACCTAAATTGTTTAAAGAATGGTGGAGCATTTATGGTATCAATCCTCTATGTTTTTACCCATTCTCTCTCTGGTTATTACAACTTCCTGGATTTAAAAAACCACAAGCACATCAATCAGGAATTTTATACAAAAGGATTATTAGCAATATCACCAATTATCACATGCTTGCAGCACTCCGCACTAATGGATCCTTTCATTGGTTTATTACACGAAATCTTTTCTTCAGAAGATTTGAGGGAAATGTGAATGGCTCTTCAAATGACTATGAGTCATTTCATGCCATGATAGATCTAGATTTAAATCCTTCTGGCCCACTACTTTTTCAGGACAAAGTACCAGAATATGTTGAAGTACCAATTTGGGAATGTGAGGAAGAAATTTACTCACAGTATTTTAATAATGACTCCTTGACTAGGGTTAGAGAACACCATTATTCTCGTGAACAACTAGAACATTTTGTCATTTTGTAATGTCTTTCTATCCAACTTTGGTGGCAGAAAGGTTTTTCGTAAGGTTCTCTGAAAAAGAATCTCTTATAGTGTAATCAATCCAACATATACAATTAAATAAAGGGATAAGAATAAATATAAAATATTTTATGATTGAATTACTGTGCAGATTTCCTCTGGGTTACTCGAAAGCAGGATTCTCTCATATCTGATGTAAGGATTTGATTTTGATGTAAAGTAAGATTCTCTCATATCTGATATGGAGGTATCACCAAACCCAGAACTAGGAGGATCTATAAATAGATGAAGACTAGGGAAGAGAGGCATTCGGGTTTTGATAAATTTAGAGAGCCTTTCTGCTGGAGAAGTAACTTGGTATTGCTTGAGAAGAAACTTTGTAATACTTGAGTGTTGAAGTTCATCAATAAAGATTCCTCAATATCTGTAAATCTATGTCTCCTTTGTAGATTTTTTTGGATTCTATTCCCGAACTTGTATGAGCCTTGTTAAGGCTGAAGAAGTCGCAAAGACGCAGAAGTAGACCGTTGGGCCAGAGTTCGTGTTTCAGCACGAGGATATTGTTCAGAAGAATTGTCAGATATTGGAGCGATTAAGTAGACCTGGTATTTATTATGAACTAATACTCTTGTTGGCATTCGTATTCAAATATATTCAAAAACATATTTGTGATGCTAGATTACACAGTAGAGGAGCCTCTTCCCTCTCTGCGATTAAAGTATCAGTGACGGATCTTGTTTATTTCCGCATTTATGCATTTTCGCTTTTTCTGAGGAGCCTGTTCCCTCTCTGTGATTAAAGTATCAGTGACGGATCTTGTTTATTTATGCATTCTCACTTTCGCTGTGTGCCCTTTGAAAATTGTGCATAACAACTCATCACTAGGCTTGCTCTCAAAATTTTCACAAATTTGGCTGAAATCCTTGGCTTCAGTCTATAAATTACGCAGAGCTTGAGGAGAAACCAAAGCCACTCACCCCAGAAACTATGCAAAAGTCACTCTAGATATTGTAGTATGTTGCATGCACTCCCAAGTTAATCGGTTCCCTCCAAGATTGAGCAATCTTTCTTTGCATGCATGGGAAAATTTTTACCGAAAAAAAAAAGAAGAAAAAAGCATCCCTAGATTTTAGGGATCTATTTTTAGAAGCTAGGGGTTACATGCAAAAGCCATTTTAGAAAGCTCGTGCCAAGTGTTGCTTTTTCCTAGATTTGTGGCATGTGCATCATAAGCCTCAATCTTGTAAAGACTATTTATTCAACGTTTCAGAGTTCATTCTTCAATTTGATCGTGGAGCTTTGGCATTCCCATCGCATCTAGGAAGCTTTGGCACACTCAGCTCAACTTTTTCTAGGTAAGTCCACTTTTCATGTCTTTTGCTACTTTTCTTTCTCTTTTTGTGTTTTGGCTTGTGTGAGTGTTGTTTGCTTGGTTTTGTTAAATGTTTGTTGTCTTTTTAGTGCATGTTAACTTGTAGAAGCACTGTTTCAAGTTTTCCATTTCATGTCCTTGTTGTCACATGCATGAAACTATTTTTGCACTAATGGTCACCATTGCAGCAACTTGCTTCACACACTTCATTGTTTTCCCATTCTACTAATCCTACACACACTGATTGCATGAATGTTCATTCGCTCATGTGTTGCACCCAATTTCACACATGCAGTGAGTCCTTACTATTTTCAGTCGCTCGTCGGCAGGTCTGGGCTGCCTTGGACCGGACCTTGTCTTTCCTGGCTTGCACTGCACATTTCTGGGATGGAAAGCCTTTCCTTTCTCCTAGGAATTGCGTAGAGCACACTGGCCTTCCAGGATTTCTCTACGCAATTCTGAGAGCCAATGCCTCTGTTGGCCCCCAAAATCACACATTGCAGTTTTACCAGCTTGTAGTCATGCTGAGTGAAAATGTGCATTGTGGAGTTTCAAACCTCAATAGGCCAAGCCGGACTATGCTTTGTGAATTTTCAGTAGTTAGTCAGCTCATTGAAATTTCAGACTGTGTTCTGTGTAGTTCTGGTAGTCAATCTCTCGGCCTCCTCTTGAAAATTGCATAAAGCTTCTAGTTAGTCACCTAGGTGTGTTGCAAGTCCTCAAGTTGCTTTGGGTTTTTAGCTGACAGTTTTCTTGCCATGATTGTTGCTATGTCTCCAGGTGTCACAGGTGTTCATCAGTCTCTCAGTAGTACAGGTACAATGGATTCCAAGAGAGTAGGGTCAAAGGACACCATTGAGAGCACAACTGGAGATGTGGTTGAGCAAATGTCTATGAGCTTGCCATCTATGACGACACTAAGCTATTCATAAAAAAGGAGATCAAGATGAAATAGAAGGACATCAATGACATATTTTCAGACGCCTTTAATGAGAATTTGGAGGACGACAGAGTCTATCTCAACATACACAAGTCTAGCTTGTACTGGATTGCATGTAGGTATCTCGTGTCTCCATACACGAAAATAATCCACTGGATTGTTTCACATACTAATCTAGAGATAATGGTGTTGAGCAGTGTTAGTGGAACATAACATGGTACCTTTAGGGCTCAGGACTTTCAAGCGATGTATCACTTGTCGTAGTCGACAATCACAATGGATGCACCCTTCACCAAGCCTGACAGAAGTGCAAACTCAATAGACATATTGCAAAGCTGGGTGAAAGATCCATCTAAGTTCAGGACAACACCCAATGAAGTTTACAAGACAAGGATACTATGGAAGGCTTATCATCTCTTGCTTATCTTCGCATGCTACTTATACGGCCAAGAGAGTACAAAAACATTCTCGCATAGTTGAGTGATTGTGTTGGATTAGTTGGTGAATGAAGCAAGACCTTTCAATTGGTCTAACATGTTGGCTCTCTAGCTGAAGGGACAAGTAACGGAAGCCCTACATATCCCCAAGGTTTAGCATGAAAATGTTTTCATGTCCACTTACATACTTGATGCAATATGTGCCCACCAGTAGTTCCCTGGCTTGGGTTGGGCATGGACACCTTCAGAAACCTCTGTGCACACCTATTGCAAATTTTTCTCTGAGTGCAGCTTCTGTGGAGTTATAATATAACTATCAGACCACTTCGTCATCACATTGTGCATGACAATCTTTGAGCAGGATCCACCTTTCATATCATAGGAAGCGATGGAGGCATTAGTAAACATAGTATAATGGTATGCCTCACCCCTTAGAACCTCCATCCAGATGTAGAATGTGGAGAAGGCTCCACATGTTTTACCGAAGTTTTCCATGGATAAGTTGGTCATGTAA
This sequence comes from Pinus taeda, assembly GCA_000404065.3. Lineage (NCBI taxonomy): Eukaryota > Viridiplantae > Streptophyta > Pinopsida > Pinales > Pinaceae > Pinus > Pinus taeda. Next base: position 69,184 of record APFE030103005.1, on the reverse strand, counting down.
GAGGTTGCATACCACATCGCGATAGGGCTGTCAGCAAGACTTCATAGGAAGAAGAAGGCACCTGGTCCCACACTTCAATTATGGATCAAGTTGTATGAGATCTAGAATAGCAAGCATGCTGAGGCTAAAATGGAAGAATTCAAGAGATTCATCTTCAACACTAGAATTTTCAATCCATATGACCCGCATTGCTTAGTAGAAGACCACTGTACGAGAGTGTATCATCCTTGGATCCACGGGGCATGTCATTGGCCTGAGGAAGACCCATGGAGATACTGATATAACTTCCGAAGGCTCAATGAACCAGTCAGAATGGCTTTAGAGTGGTTAGCAATGCAGAAGGAAGCAGCATCTCAGAGAGCAACAACATCAGTAGTAGCAGAGGGAAGCAGACCTGCGCTTGACAAAGGTAAGAGGAAGGTTTCCAACAGCACAGAGGCAGAGAAAAGCTGCAAGTTCAAAGAAGAACCACTTGTGTTAAGAGAAGCTTTGGAGATTGAGGCAAAGAGGTGACAACACAACAAAAGGATTTTGCAAAGACAAAAAGAGAAGTAGAAGCTAGAGGAGGTAGAAAAAGAGTTGCACGAGTTGACGCAACAACTAAGTGAAGAACAAGAGTTGTGTAGAAGAGAGAAGGAAGCACAACAAGAACATGAATGGAAGGAGGAAAAACATGCACACATTGATGAAATTGCATCAATACAGGTCATTGATTCATCCAAAGAGTTGGAAAATAGAAAACAGGGTGAGTAATTGCAGGAGAAAGAATTTTCTCGGGAGATTAAATAGATGTTGGAACAGATGGACAGAGATGTGGTTCAACCCGAGCTAGATCAAGGCATTGACTCCATGCCTGAGAACCAAGAGGTTGCCCACTAAATTCACTATATCTGAAAGCAAAGAAAGTCCCAAGCGATCAAGGAGACATTGAAATCCTTGAGGACAATCCGGAAGCATATGTGCACAAGATATCCTTCGACGAGTCACAACACAGTGTTGTGCAGTCATGCAGAGTGCCCACTTCAGGTGTCCATGTATCTCCTATGCAATTTGAAGAATGAGCGATTGTGTTCGATGTGCGCAAACATCTAGCTACATTGGTCAATGCTACAAAGGCCTATGCTAAAGCCACCAACTGAGAACGAGCACATGAATAAGGAGCTACAAGCGGCGAAGCAGGGTGAAGAGCAAGCTACAACATGTACCAGGGCAGAGTTGAAGCAATTGATACTCGATGAAGTATCATCTCTCGATACAATCATGCGAAAGTTGTCCTTTAGGTTCTTCATCATGCATAAGTCAGTTGTCCATCTTAATGGTTGTTAGCAGCACTGTGCTAGGAGAGCACACATCTTTTCATACATACACACTATTGTCGATCACATGCAGATATGGACAATGAGGTACAAGGGAGCCCCGTTGCACTTGCCAAAGATGATGAAGCCAAAGGCAGTGGAGTTGATGGCATACATCCAGAGTCAGATCTAAAACTATGAGGAACTCCCACATCTCATCACCAACTTACAAGCTTCACATGCACAAGTGTTCAAGAGCATGGAAGTTATTGTGCACATGCATGCGATCCCATCCATTGGCACACTCACTAAGGTGAAATAAAAGAACTAAGTTTGACTAGAGTTGGAGATGTACTTCAATCAATTGATGCACATATCCACCAGCGCATACTTGCAAATGAGTGCAGACACTATACACTAGTATGTCGCTGGTCTGACTGCTCTCAATACCATGATGCACATGCTATCTTATGAGGTGGACATAGGTTCCAAATTAGTGTACTTGGATGCAAGAGTTCATTTTTAGATGGATGTCACCACAGAGTACATGGATACCATAACAAAATACCAAGCTTGGCATCAGTTTGCCACCATCGATCATCAAGAGGATGTCGATGAGTTAGTATTCCCACAGTTGTCCGAGTCATGATGTCTTGTATGGCTTACTCAAGCCCATTTTTGTCTCACATGGGTATATGTGCAGATTGTATTGTAAACATGTTGTAAATTGAAAGACCAAGCGTCAATAGTAGAATGTAAACAATCATGTGTAAGTTGAAGAGTCTGAGGGTAGTTGAAGAGTCACAAAGGGGAATGTCAAGGGTCACCCGACCCTTTGCTATATATAGAACCTCATAACTCATTTTACAAGCTTTTGGGAGCCAAGATTCTGATAGGTATAACTTAGAGAAAGCTTGGAGTGTATTGTAATGAGCCTTGGCTTCTCTATAATGCAGAGCTAGTACATCTCTTTGGAGGAAGGGAGAAGGTGTCAGTGATGTAATGTTATACTATCGAGGCTAGTGGTTGTCATGGTTGTATGTATGATTGGATCTTTTACTCTTTTAATATAACGGAGCCAACACATTTCATGGATATGTTGTTATTGTAGTTCAGTTATCCTGGTTACTCTAGTGATGTATGTAGTTTTAATTTACACATGTATGCATGGAATATTTTGTATGTGTTTGTATGAATCTTATTGAAGTGTGTTTTTGGTATAATCCATCACTTTCGATCGCCGGCTATCCTTCTTTCCATCTCATGATATCTTTCATCTCGTGTTTTCCCTTTCAAGCTGCGTGCTATCACATGCTTCTAAGGGGCACACTCTTCTCCCCTTTCATGTGTTAGAGCCTTTCATGCACCTTCCTTGGCTTGTTGCAAGGTGACACCCTTGCTTCCCACAAGCACATCTTACTTACCTCTGCATGCAACCGTAGTCAAGGCGATACCATACTACCCACTACTGGGACTCCTATTCCAAATAGTTTGAGGTCTAGTTGGGACTTCTTATAGGGGAGATCCCTTGACATGTTGACAGGTCCAAAACATCAACATTTCTAGCGCTAGAAGTAGGGCCAAATGACAAGATGTGTCCTCACATCCTTTTTTGAATCTTTGCACATATATCATTGATATTGTTGTAGTTAACCTTCCACAAATTTTGTCCAATGAACATCCCTTTGAAGTCATGAGGGAGTTTTTCGATCGCTTGTCTGAACTCATGTATGATGGTGAAGGCCAAGTGGCCTAGCCTAAGCACTTAGATGACTTCCTTGCATTCATGGAGAATGAGGAAGGTTTTGATGAAGTAGAGGTCAGTATGTTGCTTGCACACACACTTCGTGAATTCCTGAAACTATGGTGCCGTGAACTGCCTCCCAATTATGTGCACTTATTTAAGCAGTTCAATGATCTAATTGAATCTGTTTTCAATCATTTTGATCTTGAAGCTATTGACAAAAAAATGTTACAACAACAGAAGGCCCTCCATGAATCCCCTATGGATTTTTGGAAGTGCTTCCGTCTACTCATGTTTGAAGCTCTTAAAAGTTAGATGAGATTCCAATATCTTATGGACAGATTTGAATATCTCTATAACAAATCACTCTATCCCAAAGTGAAGAAAAACATCAAAACATGCTCAACATATTTCAGTGATGGAGCTGTGCAATCACAAGTGGACATAATTGCTGTCACAAGTGACTATTTGCCTTCCCCTTATCAAACAACTCCACCCGCACAGAGTGATGTGGGAGAGCATGCACACAAGACTATTCAACCGGTACATAGTCCCACCCTCACTACTCTTAATTTCTATTCAGATTTGGTTGGGAAGGCCATGGGTTGTCATAAGCACTTGTTAACTCAACCTCCATCCCCATGTTCTGCTGATCCTCAGATTGCATTGTTTTGTGTTCTTTCATTTCATACTCTACACCTATTGTGAATGAGGATCAATCCATTGATGGAGTTGTTGTTGCACAACCAACATGCGTTGTCATTTACGATGAGTATGACTGGGAATCTGAGCATGAACCGGTGAAGGATGAATTCCTTCTATCTGCGCCTCCTCTACTTTTTCCTGACATCTTTGGTGATTATGTTATTTCTGATTTTCCTTATGTAAATCCATCGATAGATGCATCTACTTCCAATCACTCACATAACATGCCCGTTGTCATTCCATCATTCAACAACAGAGAGGAAAAATCTCTCACTAGAAATCCGCTTGATTTTTCATCTACTTTTTCGAAAACACAGAAGGTGAAGATTATTGCTTCTCATCTACCCCTCTGTATGATTCATCAAACCTTGAAGATGCCGATGAACTCATTGATTTTTCTAATTGTAGATTTCATGATCTATTTACTCCCATTTTCGATCACGATGTTGATTAAATCATTATTGATCTTTCAAAGCCACTTGTTTATGATGATCTATCTGTCAACAAAGTCGAAACCCCACGGGATGTCAAGGCACTTAAGCCTGAGCTGATGGTTATGTCAGGACTTTGTTGTGTTGAGGTTAGTTTCACTTCTGATAAGGAAATTGGTTAACTACCCAAGGCTCCCCATCACTCATCTGTATGCACTGAAGATCAATCCAACACACAAATTTCACTTCCTCCACCTGAATCACATGATCCCATCGCTCATGCTTTAGAGGAATCATACACATCAAGCACACTTTCAAGACATAAGTTGTCTCTTTTTCTCACGTTTGCTTGTTTGTCATAGTCAAGAGAGTGCATATGCTTGTCATCTACATGCAGTGTGTCACAACACCATGGTAAGTCCACAAAGTGCTTGTTGTGTGCTTTTACTCTTTTCTTTTCCGTGGAAACATTTAAACTCGGAGTATGTTGGTCTTCATTGTTATATATTTCATGTTTTCTAGTTCGATTGACTGTGATTTTTGTGAACCATGCCTTCACCAACATGGGTCAACCAATGCACTGGTGGCTTCTTTGGAAATATCACTCACGTGAGTAGATGCATGCACTGTTAGCTTAGGAGTAGGACTAATGTTTTCTTTATGTCTTGTTTTCTTGCATGCATGTTTGCTTTATTTCTCTGTTTGTTTGTTTTCTTGCTTGCCTGCTTTTCTTAATTGCTTTGCTTTCACATTTTCTTTTTCTTTTTCTTTGTTGTTTGTTTTCTTATTTACGTCTATAGGTTAGTTTCGCATGAAATCATGTGCGACTCTTGAAAAAACAAGTAGGGTAAAGTACAAGAGGACTTGTAAAACTATCAACACTTGGTTGTCTGTTGTTCTCCTTCTTTATGAAGAACTTATTGTCTTCATTCAATGATACACCAACGGAAAATACATTCTGTTCAAAGAGAATCTTGGTGAAAACAAAACAATTGCACTCTAAATAATACCACCTACTCTAGTCAGTTGTTTTGGGTTAACCCTTATCAACTCGATCAAGTAGAGTAAGGTGAGGGGGAAAACATTAACAAGTATGTCAGAGGTAGACATAACACACTTCTCTAAAGGAACAACCTCTTCTGCTGTCAATAAGTTAGGATCCCTCTTCTACCTCTAAAATAAATAAGTGCCTATGGATAGTTCTTGAAAAAATGAAAATATGAAAATTTTGAAAAAAATGAATAAGGCAAAAGAAGAGAAAGGCTTCCTACATGGAGAGGTGATGCAAGTAACTTTGCCAGGCTACTGACTAGGCTCGATGGAAACAGAGTGATGCTTATGTTCCTACGTGATTCCGCTAGGGTACTGTCCAGGCCTGATAGCAATAGAGCAACACCAGAGATGAAACTTAAACTCTGTCAGTGATATTACTTGTGCACCAATATACCCCTCATCCCCAATCGAAACAACTAAGTTGACTTGGCTTGGAATGTGAGTTGACTGATCAAGAGCATGGCATGTGCTACATCTTTCACTCAAGCTAGTGTGGAAACCATGATGATCAAGAGAATTTAACAATACTTTCGGAAGAGTTAGACTTTTTTTTCACGAAACAAGGTCCATTCAGAGTGCTGGGGTTGTACCATTGTGTCGCCAATGTTGTAGCAGCTACAACCATCCTCCAAATTTTTTCTTTAGCTTCATTTTGGAGCCTCCTTACCAAACAGCCTTAGTAGCATGTCTTGCACAGCCCAAGTACATATGCTTTCCATTGAGTTTCTTGGCTTATCAACTTGAGTTTACTAGCTTGTTTTCCTTCACCCACACGCTGACATCCTGTGACTTGGTCTTCAACTAGCTCTTGTGCTCACTTACAGAATTGCACAGAATTGGAGGGACACCAACCTTGCTCTCCAGAATTGCGTAGAGCATCAAGGCAGCCTGCTGATCTCTAGAAATCCGCAGAGAAAGCATACTACCTTCCCTCTAAAAATTGCACAAAGCAACCCATCCTTGGGCTTTCTCTCAGAATTTGCATAGATCTGGCTAATAGCCTTGGCTTCAGTCCAGAAATTGAATAGAGCTTGAGGGGAAACCAAAGCCACTCACTCCAGAAACTACACAGAAGTCACTCTAGGGATCCTCCACTCACTGATTGCATGCATGTTCATTCACTCATGTATGCACCCAATTTCACACATGCAGTTAGTCCTTACTGTTTTCAGTCTCCCATCAGTGGGTCTAGGCTGCCTTGGCCCGGACCTTACCTTGCTCGGTTTGCACTGTGCATTTCTGGGATAGAAGGCCTTGCCTTTCTCCCAAGAATTGTGCAGATATTGCCTCACACTAGCCTCCTAGGCTTGCTCTACACAATTATGAGAGACAACGCCTCAGTTGGCCCCCAGAAATGTGTAATGCAGTTTTACCGGGTTGCAGTCATGCTGGCTGAAACTGTGCATTGCATAGTTTTAGTTGTTAGCAAGCCAAGAGGGACTATGCTCTGGCAATTTCAATAGCCAGTCAGCTCACTGATAGTTCGAACTATGTTCTGTGTAGTTCTGGCAGTTAGTCTCCTAGCCTCCCAGTGAAAATTATGAAAATATTCTAGTCAGTCACCTAGGTGTGTTGCATGCAAGTCCTCAAGTTGCTTTTGGTTTTTAGCTAACAGTTTGCTTGCCATGAGTGTTTCCCTATCTCCAGGTATCATAGGTGGAGCTAATTGATAAATCTAAATAAAATGGTTCAATGGTGGAGCACATTGAGGACTTCCAAAAATTGAATATAAGGATAATTTGCTTTTTGTATCCTCATAATGTGTTATCATTTCTTTCGTAAAAATTTCCCAAGTGATAATTTGTTTACAAGAGAAAAGCCATCGATACCAAACAAACTGATTGGGTTCCAAATATAAAGTTGCAATGTGTACCTTTTGTGTGTTTGCTATCACAACTGTAACAAAGCCCTTTTGCTCTTTTTTCTTCTAATTGTTGTGGTGTCAACCTTATAGGTTATGGAAGGCTAGGGGAAACAACACTTACATATTTATAGTTGTGAGTGGTAGGCCTCCTTTTTGCCATAATTTTTCTTTTAAACCATCCATATTAGCTTCAATTACTTTTTGTGAGAGCGAAATTTGTTGCACTTGGTCTACTAATTTTGATATATCATGTTGCATTTCTTCCTCTTCTTCATGTGTCATCGTAGAGATTTCAAGTTGCTTGCTAGGTGTTTCCATTTTCATTCTTTGGGTCATCAATGAATGATAATTATGCTTCATAATTCTCTTTGAATCACTTCAAACTACTTTCTTAAACAAAACTTATGCAAATTAAAAAAAAAAAAAAAACTACACACCTTTTTTTTCCGCTTTGTATGCACTCGATCTTGAAACGATTGTAACTTTGTAATTTCATATTTGCAAGTTCTAAAATTTCAGCCTATGGTAGCCCTCTGAGTCCTATTTCCAACATAACAAGTCTGATTGTGATTGAATTCTCCAAGAAAGAGTTATTCCCAATCTCTTGCGATGACCTAATTATAGAATGGTTTAGTAGAGTGAACTTGTACAATGTGCCATGTGTCACTGTTTTGACCTTCGTCTCTAAAAATAATATCCAAAAAACTATAGTCCATCCTATTTCTGTCACTTTTTATGAAATTTGAATTTTATTCTTAGAGATAAAGTTATTACGATTTTCCCAAGGTGACCTGTTTGAAGCAGCGAAACCCTAAAATCCAAAGCTCTAATACTAATTGTTATGCAACAAGCTCATAAAATAGAAGAAAGAGAAAGATCAACGACTTCAAAATTAGCCTCTTCGAGGGGGAAACCTCCTTTTCATTACACAAATGAACAATTCTTGGATGATACAAATGAAAATACCTCCTTTCTATAGATAGGAGTTTAAGGGGTCATAATATAATCTGAGTCGACACAACAATGATAATTTAAGGGCACAACAATAACAATAGTGGGCTTCTATGGGGCACAAAAGTAACATTATGGGGACAACAAGGGCACACCAATAACAATAAGGGGCTACAATGATAATAATAATAAGGGAATACACTAGCATTATAGGGACCTAACATCATCAGTCTCTCAGCAGTATAGGTATAATGGCTTCCAACAGAGTAGGGTCAAAGGACACCATTGAGAGTGCAACTGGAGATGTGGTCGAGCAAATGTCTATGAGCTTACTCATTTACTAAGACACTAAGTTTTTCATAAACAAGGAGATGAAGATGAAATGGCAGGACATCAACGATATATTTTCAGGAACCTTTGAGGAGAACCTGGAGGACCGCATAATCAATGTCAATGGTGGGCTCTAGTATTGCAGCAATGATGCTACAACTCCTGGCACTCCCTTCTTTACTTTTATCAACCTGGTTGTTTGTAACAAACTTGGAAGCAATGGTGCTATATGCACAAGTACTAGCTCTTGCTGCAGGCTGTCACTGGATCAGCTGGCACTAGTCCGCTAGGAGCTTAAGCCAACTTCTATGAGCTCTTAGAAGAAGATTTTAACTATGATGGATGAAAGCTAACTCAAAAGAGGCTAGTCTACTTGCAGAAAGAAGGTGAAAGCTGAAAGGAAATGCAAACCCTAGCAAACCCTAGTTTTACCGACTAACCCTATTGATGCAAGAAAAGAGATGAGAGTGGTGGAAATGGATGCCATTGACTCTTGGAAAGGTAAAATGCATGTGACTAAGATACTTCTAAAGTAAAACCTGGAAAAAAACATCTTTTTGTATTTTTGAGTAAGTTGGCAGAATTATTATGCATGTGCTTTAACTGTTTTTTACTGTGCAGAGGTTGATTGGTGAAAGGAAATGGAGTAGGCACTTGCAGGAGGTTGGGAGGGTGAGAAGAGGTCCTAAGGGGTCCCTAGCACCCTTCCAGAGAGTTTCACAGTGATCAGATCTCGAAAAACTACTCAGGTGAACTTCTACAGGAAGTCTGTAGGGGTTCTACAGGATGTTCTAATCGAAAGAGGATTTTAGAGGGTTGATGGAGGAAAATGGTGTGAAAGTGGAAATGGAGGATGGATGAGGTTATGAAGGGGTCTAGGACTTGGTGAATGAAGCTAAGGAGTGATGAAGGTGGTTGGATTTGTTCAAGGATGGAGGGAGCAATGTTGCACAAAAATGTAGGAGTTAGGGCAAATTGGAAAAGTGTGGCAAATGAAGGGAAGGAATCTTGGATTAGGGGTTGGAGTAGGGTGTATTATGGAGGAATGATAGGTAGGGATGTATTATAGGTTTTTTGCACACTATTTTCCAAAACTGATCGAACAAAGACTAGAAAAACTAGAGATCTATTTATGTTGACCTAATTTGACCTAAAAACCAGAAATAGTGTTTTTGTGGCAGCAAGTATGCCTTGGTCTTAGCTCATGGTCCCAAGGAGGGAGAGATGAGATTAGGGAATGCTTGATGGCATTTTTGTAGATATTTTCTGTTACCAAACTATTAAATCAATATGAAGCATGAAAATCTATTTTAATCATAAAAAACAACCTAAGTAACAAAGCAAGATCTTAACCTAAATAACAGAAATTATTCTATGAATGCAAGGAAAACACATAAAAGTACAAAAAGGAGGTACTGGGCACTTGGGTTGGGCCCAACCCCAAGAGCTATAGCCTCCTAAGAAGTCTCAGAGCTGGTGCAAAGTGAAATTTATCTCCATTACTCAAAAAATAATTATGTCACAAGACTGTTTACAGCAAGAGCTCGAAAATGAGCTGAAAGGTATAGCTACACTAAAATTCGAAAAACAATTGTTCAATAGCTAAACTACCAAGGCTTGAAGCCTTCCTACTTATGCACCATGAGGACTCCCAACATCCCTCCTTAACTTTAGCGGCTTGGCTGCTCAAAATTGCAGTTAATCAGCGACTTCACAAAATATGCTCAGCTGCCCCTTGAAATCATCTTTGTTGGGCTGTTGAACTCCGAGTTGATCATGGAGAACTCAAGGAAGGGTTCATTCAATGTAGGAGACACCCTTTCTACCAATCCTCAACCTTGTTCCTTCGTATTTGGCTGTCAATTGGCTCATAAATGCTTGGCTTTGGTCCAAAAGATGTCCAAAAATCTGCAATAAGCACGTATTAGACTTTGTGGTCAAGTGACTATTCTCATTCATTCAATTAACATAAATATATTTAAAAGCATGCATAAAACTATGAAGAATGGTGGATTAATCTAGAATAATAGGCAAAATGAGCCCAATAAGTTACCCATTTTTGGGGCTCATCATCACCCCCTGCTGAATGTGTTGCTCATCCTCTGAGCAATTAATCCAACTCATCATCTTTGATTGCTTTAACTACCTCTTTGACATCCCAGGCTTCCAAGCTGATGTCCTCTTCTCGGTCATGAAACCCTGCTCTTCTCTCTACTTCCTCCCATTGCTTATGTTCTTCTTCTTCTTTGATCCCTTCCAGCAGTCCCAAAAGCAATGGCAGACTGAACTTTAGGCCAATCCAATTGGCCTGTAGATTTTGAATTGACTGTTTATAAAGTGGCACTCTTGTCAAAGCCTCCCTCATCCTTGTTGGGGAGTGGTACTCTCTTATTTTCAGACTGTGGGACAATGTGTTCCATCTTCTTGCGCAAGCATGAATGCAGTTATCACCCAACAGTCACTCCATGTCTTCAAAGTGAGCAATGGCCTAAGCTTGCCTTCAACGTATTCTGGGAGAACCTGGGGGTTGTTGGCAAGGTGATGATGGGCATACACTAAAGCTGAGGGATCTTCTGGTTCTGCTCTAATCATGAGTGGCTCACTTAGCTCCTTGTCCATAACATTCTGAATTTATGCTACCCTCTTTTCCTCATGGTTTAACCAAGAGGCCATGGCCATGAGTTGCACATCTCCTAATGCAGCATTGGGGTCCCATAGATTCATGTTTGGAAGGGCCAAGTTGTGTAAATAGAATTTTGATAACTTGGCCTTATCTTCAGCTGGGCTACTATCACACAAATCCATGAACTGATGGTAATTCTAAAATGGAATGGTGCCCCTTTGGGCCAAGTTGTTAGTTTGAAATTGCAACCATTGATCTTTAATATATAAGGCATATGACTTAGCAGGTTTCCTACATTGTAAAGGCTCTACTACCCATCTGGCCATGCAGGCCATTTGGGCTTCTTTCTCTTGCACCTATTGTTTTAAAACCTGTATTTATTCTATTGTCTATGACTCCTTTTTCTGTAGCAGTTTTCTCAGCATCTCAACATTAGTTTGCAGCTTTTCCTCTCTCTGCTATTCCTCAGTTGTTTCCTTGTCTACTGGAGGTCCTTCTTGCTGCTGTTGTTCTCCCAAAATGGACATCCTATCTTCCTTATGACCTCCCTGTAGCTGCAACTACTGTTTCAGCAGCTCATTCTCCTCCTGTAATTTGGCTCTTTGATTGCTTTCCATGTGCCTCACCATGGCCAACTCTTTTTTTGATTCTTTGAGCTGTTCTTCTGGGTGGCCTATGTCTGCCACACCCTTGGATTTGGTAATCCTAATCCAAGTGTGAGTCCTAACCCGTTTTTGTTCCAATGCAAAGAAAAGTGGTACAAAAAACTTCTATGGGATGATCTTCCCAGCTTCTAACAGGTTGTAATATGAGCCCAAGCTAGGCTAAGGGCTTGGTTCCAGTATCTCCTCGGCCTTTTCGTCTCCCTGTGATGTTTTGGCTACCTTCTCCTCCAATTTCTCAGTCTCTTTTAACTTAGCTAGAGTTTCCTATAGAGATGTTCTAGCTTCCTGTAGAGCTGCCTTTGAGTCCATCATCATAATTCTCTCTCTCCAGGTGGAGGTTTTTAGGCTTCCTCTTTCATAGGTGATAGATATCTTTGAAGGAGACTCTTCTTTTGGTTTATTGGTTGTGTCCTCAATGACAATTGGTTACTTTGATTGTGGTTGGGGTTTTCCCACTTTGATCCTTGTGCTTCTCCTAGCATTAAAGTACATGGAGGTTTGCCTCTTTCTTTTTCCTTTTTGTTTTGTAGGTGTGCTTAATGTAGCAAGCACAACTGCTGCCTCCCTTGCCAACGTCTCAAGTGATTTCTCTTCCTGCTACTCCTTTTCTTTGCTTCTTGTAGAAATCTCTGTGTCCACTGTTTTTGTCTGTGTTGCTGATATCTCAGGGTGTGACTTTCCCTTTTCTTTTGGGGTGTCTGCTTTGGTTGTGGCAGCCTTCATTTGGGCTTTCTCAGCCTTTTCCTTTCTACTCTGCATCCTCTTTTCCCTTGCTGTTTTTGTTGTTGTTTCTTCCTCTGTTTTAGGCTCAGCAGTGTTGCAAATTCTTCTTTTTGTTTATGTTCTTCCTCTGTTTTGCCCTCTGCTTGAATGTCCTGTGCTCCCTTATCATCCTCCTTCTCAATTTCTTTAGTTTGAACCCCCTACTCACTGTTGGATGGGGTGATGTTCTCAGCCAAAGTTCCAATGTTATCATCCCTAGACATGTTTCTGAAGATTTCCCAAGATATGGGGACAATATAGGTGTGTAAAGCATCCTCCACCAATAGTTTGATGAGCCCATGATGGGCCAACTGATCTGGGATTTCTTCATTTAGCTTTGTACCACATTCAATTACGGACTGAAGAAGGAAATATGGGATGCTCAGTTTCTTGGCTGGAGGCAAGTCAATCCCATGCCTTAATTCACACAACAACCTGAAATGATATCCGTAGATGATGCTAAACCTCCCTTCACATGTGATTTACTTCATAATTTGATAACTAACTTCACTCCAGAGAGGAGGCAAGCTTGTCCTTCTAACTCCGTTTTTGTCTTCTACAGGATGCTCCTCGGGCAGGAAATTTTATTTTTCTAGCAACTTAGCCCAATGACCTCTCCTCTTTGCTCCAAGGAAGCCCCAATGGTAGACCAGTAACTCCACTTATGAGCTCAGGGGTGAGTTCTAGGGTCAAACCCCTAAAACTAATTGTGGCATGTGTCTTTGAATGTGGTCTCAGGGACATCAAAAAATCTTCAGTTATCTCCTCATCATGACGCTAAATTTTGTCAAAGAAGGATATCCAATTTGCTCGGGTGAAAAGGTCCACCACCTCAGGGTGCTTTTGCAACTTGCTAGAGTCTGAGGGTTCTTTCCTTATGAATCCTCCTAGCATGGTGTGGAGTGCTCTTTTTATGTTTTAACCAGAAGAGGAAATGCTCAGGAAAACAAACAGTTAATCACTGAAACAGTGGATGGATGAATTCGGTTTCTTCTGAACCCAAGAAGGAATTCCTTAAGTGTTCCTTACAATATCAAATAGCAATAATTCCCCTGTTTTAAGACTGATGTCACCCAGAATTCGACTGTCTGTGTATGAAAAAAAGAATTTTGTTTTTACAGAATAGAGAATAAGGACACAGGTTCTCTTCTTAGCACATAGATAAATATATAAATTTAGTTTCTTCACACACATAGGCTAGCCTCTACTGCTGCATGTGTCTTCCTTACAAGAGAATTTAAAAATGATAACGAGATTTCAGAATGCAGAGGAAGAACTGGGTAAACTTAGTGAATTATGCAGGCAACTTTCATGTTTTGTCTCAATGCACAGGCAGACTTTTACTCTCATATTTCAAACTGAGGCCGTTCAATTCACCACCTTGCATAAACAAATCATGCATAGAGGAGTTTTCTTGAGCCTAACCCATTTGGAGCTTGAAATTCGATGGAAATTCTAGGTTTTCTCCTCACAGAGATGTTCTCTGCCTTTCCTGCAGAACCCTTCCTATAGAAGTCTCTCGGCTCCTGTAGGATAGAATTGTGCTTCCGGTAGAGCCTGAGAGGCGAGATATTTTCGAAAACAGACTGAACAAATGGTGGAGGATGACTGGTTAACTGTTTTGGCAGTGGTGGATGCGTACTCCAGTCGAGAACATCGTGAGTGTAGAATGAACAGAGGGTGGTGCATGTTTCAATTGAGCATCTTTTCATTGCAGCATCATTCGTGTTGAGGGGATGAGGTGGCCAGACCAGACCATTGATCCGACGTCACAGCCATAATTTTTCTGCATGTTTCTGACCACCATCACCTCTGTTCTGTCGTTATCCACTGCCACCAATACCAGTCCCAACGATTTCTCCCTAAATGGACACTCCACACGTGCTGGCTGCACATCTAATCGACAATTTTGAATGTAACGGGGCTTGTTTGGATCCCACGAGGATATGTAACTGGCCGAGGGTGGCCAGTTGACTGGCCACCAATTCCACTCAATCTGAACCATTCCCATAGTCATGTAGCTTTAAAATATGATTTATGCAATTGAAGAAGGAGTTTAGGCAGTTATCTGCATGGTCGCGACCGTGTTATGTAGATTTCGGGTTTTGGAACCCATTCCCTCGTTTGTTGTTGCTGCATGCACGGGTTTTGGAACCCATGCCTTCGTTTGCTGTTGCTGCATGCATACTGCATGCTTGGCCTCGGTTGTTGCTGATGTTCATACGTTCAAGTAGAGCTCCATGCATGTTTCTTCTGCCCTACTTTGTTGTCCTTGTCTTTGGAGTATGTCTTTCAGAGGGATCAGCTGCTACAGGATTCCTGTAGGATGTCCTGTAGCTGCTTCTCCTCCTGGAATGCAAGCTAGAATGAGCAGGGATATATTGTTGATGAGCGTCTCGGTTGATGAGGAGTTAGATGGAGGGTAAAAGGTATGGTGAGTGAAGAACTATTGCTTGTTTTGTCATTAAAAAGTTTTTGCTGGTAGTATGAAGAAAACAGGATTTTTGTGTGTGACTCTGTAGGAACATAAAAAAATGAGTGCAATGGAGGTGTACAGAGATGGAAAAAGGTGACATATGGCGATGGATGGAAAGAGGGAGGTTTATAGGCCTCATAGGTAGATTCCCAACCTTCGGGTCCTCTTTTGAGATTGGTTTTGGCTTGTCTATAGATTCTACAGGATCTTCCTGTAGAAAACACAGAACTTCCTGTAGAAGGTGAAATCTTAGCCCGAATGGGACCAAATCTTAGGAAAGGGTAGTGGTCATGGAGGAATTGATTGTGAGGGATGCTTGCAGCCTGGTGCTAACCTCTGTCTTAGTCTTGTGTGATCCTCCTAACCTGCAATGTCCTTCTTGCAACCTGCAATTATTCAACAGAAATTAGGTTTATTTCTTCTTTTCTTTTTTCCCTTTTTTTTTTTTTAGTCTGAGACAGCTGGGGCACCTCTAGGAGGTTTTCACCCTCACAGTCTGCTCTGGGCGTCTCCAAGAGGCTTTCACCCAAGGATCTTTTATTCTTTTATTCTGCTTTTTCTTTCTTTCTTTCTTTCTTTCTTCTTTTTTTTGTTTTGTTTTGTTCAAGGTGTGGGTGGAGTGGAGATAGGGGCCTGCTCCACTACCAAAACTGATTTATCTAGAGTTTCAATGAACTCTTGCTTCGAAAGGGGCTTCCTGTAGATTTTCAATCGATGCCCATTGACGAGCATGGGGATGGCTTCTTCATCAATGGTCCTGATAAGGACTGAACCATTGTCGTTGCATTTCTCCACTGTATATGGTCCCATCTATCTTTTCCTCAGCTTCCCTTTGAAATCCTTGTATCTTGAATCATATAATAGTGCCCAATCTCCTGGCTAAAATTTCTTTTCTTTAAGGTGCCGGTCATGCCATATCTTTCTTTGAAGTTGGACCACCTTTGAGTGGAGAAGGGCTTGCATTCTCTATTCGTCTAGTCCATTTAGTTGAAGTAATCTTTTCTGTTGTGCATGGCTGAGATCTAGGTCCAGCTGATCTACCAGCCTCAATGTGTTATATTCAAATTCTATGGACAACAAAGCCTTCTTCCTGTAGACCAGCTCATAAGGCGTGAAACCTGTTGTAGTTTTCCAAGTAGTGTTGTAGGCCCAGGTGGCCTCAACCAAGCGATTTTCCCAATATTTTCTGTTGCTGCTCACCACTTTAGTCAAAATCTCTTCCAAAGCTCTGTTAGTGACTTCAACCTATCCATTTGCTTGTGGATGATAAGGGGTGGAAGTTCTGTGCTTAATCTTGTGATGAGCGAGTAGGTCTTCAATCAGGTTAGATGTAAACTGACTTCCTTGATCTGTGACTAATTCTCTTGGGTAGCCAAACTTGTAGAAGATATTTTCCCTCAAAAACTCAGCCACTTTTTCTTCAGTTGCTGCCTTGATTGCCTTTGTTTTTGCCCACTTTGTCAGGTAGTCTATGCACACAATGATGTAAGACTGTTGTTTTGAAGGAGGTTTGATAGGACCCACAAAGTCCATGCCCCACTTCTCAAATGGCTCAAAAGTCACCTGAGGTTGGAGGGGCATTTCATCCCTTGGAGTCGGTTTCACCATCCTCTGACATCGGTCACATTGGCTGATGTATCTCTTGACATCTTGATGAAGAGTGGGCCAATAGTAGCCTTCCTGTAGAATTTTGAAGGTAGTCCTCTTTTTTGCAAAGTGGCCTCCACAGGGCCCATCATGACAGGTTAGGAGGATGTCAAAAACTTCCTCTTTCATGACACAATGCCTCAAAACCCCGCAACCAAGTGAATTGGGCTCTTTTCCTCACGATCTTGCTCTTTTCTTTTGAGGATAGGTGTGGCAGGAACTGTGCTGAAACCAAGTAATTTTCTATATCAGCAAACCTTGGAGAGATACTAAAATAGCAAACAGGTGTTCATCTGGAATTTGATCATCCACCATCCCTTCTTCACTTGCAGGCAAATCTAGTCTAGATAGAAAATCAGCAACGACATTTTCCTTACTTTGATTATCAACAATGGTCAAATCAAATTGTTGCAATAAAAGTAACCATCTGATGATACGAGCATTCACATCAGGTTTATTCATCAAGTACCTAATTTCAGCATGATCAATGTGTACGAATGTTTGATAACCAGTGATGTAGTGTCTGAACTTGTTAAGGGAATGGACTACAGCTAAGAGCTCTTTCTCGGTTATAGTATAGTTTAACTCTACCTTGGACAGGTTTTTACTGACAAAATATATGGCATACGATAGATTCTCTTCAACTTGTCCTAAGGCTGCTCCTATGGCTTTGTTCGAGGCATCTGTGTGAATGTGGAAAGGTAGGGCCCAGTTTGGACCTCTCAAGATTCAGACAGTTACCAGCTTATCTTTCAACACATCTAGAGCCTCTTGACAGTTGTTAGTCCATATAAACTCAACATCTTTCCCCAAAATACCAAACAATGGAGAGGATAGCTTACTAAAATCTTTAATGAATCTTCTATAATATCCTGCTAAGCCTAGAAAACTTCGAATATATCTTACCTTTTGAGGAGGTGGAACCCTTTAGATGATAACAATCTTATTGGGATCCACATGTAATCTTTGCTTAGAAATTGTATGACCTAGCACAGTCCCTTCAGTCATCAAGAATTCACATTTCTTAGGACTGAGGGATAGGTTCATTTCAATACACTTGGTTAAAACGTTTCCTAGGTTAGTCAATGCTTCTTGGAAGTTGGCCCCATAAGGAGTAAAGTCATCCATATAGATTTCCACCGAATCATGAACCAAGTCAGCAAATATGCTTAGTACTGCTCTCTGGAAAGTGGCAGGAGCATTGCATAGCCTAAAGGGAAGGACTTGATAGGTAAAGGTACCCCATGTACAGGTGAAAGTGGTCTTATCTTGGTCTTCCAGGCTGATTTGGATCTGATTATACCCGCTAAACCCATCTAGGAAGGAAAAGAACTTCTTCCCTACCGGGCCATCTAACACTTGATCTATGAAAGGCAAAGGGAAATGGTCCTTCTTGGTAGCTTTGTTAAGTTCTCGATAATCTACATAGATTCTCCACTTCCCATTTTTCTTGGGCACACGAACCAGAGGAGAAACCCACTCGCTGTCAGAGATGGGGAAGATGAATCCTACATCCAACAACTTTTGCAGTTCTTCTTTGACAATGTCCTTAAGGGCTGGATTCATTCTCCTATGAGGCTGCCTGACTAGTTTACAATCCTCTTTAATGTAAATGTGATGGGTATAGACTGAAGGGTGGACTCCTTTCATCTCCTTATAGCTCCAAGCAAAAGCATCCAAATGGTGGTTCAATAAGCTACACAACTCCTTCTCCTGAGGGGGAGATAGGGATGAGTTGATCTTCAAGGTTATTTCAGGGCCAAATTCCACATTCTTAACTCGGGGAGAGGTCGGATCAGCCACACAGAGATGCACTAAAGCACTGGCTTGGGTGCCTTCTACCAATGCTTCTAATGGCAGCACACTGGGAGGTGGATTTCGAATCAAATTCTCAATAAGGTCATCCTCAATTTGAGGACCTCCCCTGGTGGCTTCCACTGTGCATAAGGGTGCAGAGTAGACTTCATCCTCATTTTCCTCCTCCAACCAGAGAGGTAAGTCATGTTCTAGTAGAGGTTGGGCAGGAGGATATAGGACTAGCTGTTTGGACATAGGCCCGTTTTTAATGGTCATGCTCCCAGCTCGACAATTGATGTAAGCATCTGCAGTAGCTAACCAAGGCCTTCCAAAAATGTGGGGGTATCTAGTGAGTTTTTCCTTTGGCTGAAGGACCAAGAAGTCTGTAGGGTACTCCCAAGAATCAACGGAGACCATGACATCTTCCACAATCCCTTCGAGGGTCACGGTGGAGCGGTCTGCTAACTGCAGTACTGTCGAGGTCTTTCTTAGGGAACTCTGAAGGTTGAGTTTGAGCATAGTGTCCCTAGTCATTACATTAATGGCAGCCCCTAGATCAATCAGGGTGTGGGGGATTATGGTGCCATTGATGTGGACATCGACTACAGGACTCCCACGGTCCAGATATTTTGGACATATTACTTGTCCCAACATCAGGTCGGACAATTGTCCTATGACATTTATAGTTGGGGCATCTCTCTTGCGCCTACTTGGGTGCCTGAAACACTTCTCTTTGATCGATTTGTTGTAGATTGGTACATCTTTTATGGCTTGGAGAAGTGGTATTTTTACACATAACTGTTTAAGTTCTCCCATAATTTCAGTCTCTTCTAGGTTTGGTTGCGTGGTTAGAGTTAGTCTCTCAAGAAAGGGTGGAATGGCTTTGGGTTCACTTTCCTATTTCTCTTCCTCATCCTCCTTAGGAGGAGATTGGCTATCTGGGAGGACCTTCCCAGATCATAGGTTGATCTCCTGAATTTCCACAGCATATGTATGGCATGTTGTCTCTTCAGTATATACCTGCTGGGCCTGTCTGTTATTGGGGTTCAAGTTCGGTTGAGCAGGCATCTGGGGTTGTCTCGGAGGAGCAAGAGGTAATGGTTGTGGTTGAGTAGGTGGTGGAGGAAAAATGACGCGAGGAGAGTTGTACTGGGGCCTCCACCCCTGTTGAGGTGAATTCCACTGAGGTTGTGGCTAAACAGGAGAATGAAACGAATGAACAACAGGTTGAGTATGGTATTGAGATGGATATGACCAAGGAGGGGGTGCGGTCCAAGAAGGAAGAGCAGGCGGACCCCAAGAAGGTATGTGAGTGGATTGGTTGGGGTTGTAATAAGTCTAGGATGTCCCTTGCATCCCCTGTTGGTAAGGTTTGGATCCATGTGGCCTCCTTTGGTTTAGGAAGTAGAGTGGTTCAGTGGCTCCTTCAGCCCCTTGGTACATAGCTTTAAGTTCGGGTAAGGTTGGGCACTGGATTGTAGGTTGGTATTCCTCATAAACGAAACATACCTCTATGGAGTGCGACATACACTCATTCCTAGGATGCTTCCTTGTACATCTGGGACAAAAGATGGCCAAAGCCCTCTCAACTTCCTCTTTATTTTGTTGGATTCGGAAAGTATCTAGTTGTACGGCAATGGTCTGTCTCATCTCACTTTTAAGGTCTTCCATCTGATTTGCAAACTCATGTTTGGAGAAGGTGGCACTGGCTGAAAGTTGATTCCCCCTACCTCTCTTTTAGGCTGCCCTAGAATGGTTTCTAAACATAGTCTTTATGTCATCATAAGGTAGTTAGTAGATGTATCCTCTAGCCAGCAAATGGAGGGTATCTAGAAGGTCTTCAAGGATTCCTCGGAGAAAAACCAGCTTCAGAGATTTGTGGTCAAGTGTGCACCTGGCCCTTTTATAACTAGGTTGGAATCTTTCTTCATAGTCTTCTAAAGATTCATCACTTCCCATGGTCATCCAAAAGATCTCTCCCTTTGTTTCCTTTGACCTACAGTAATCCCGATATTTGTTGTTAAAGGCTTGTTGCATCTAAGCCCAAGTTGTGATACTGTTTCCAAGTAACCCCATGAACCAGCGTAGTGCTGCATCCTTGAGGGTAGAGGGAAAGAGTTTCAACTTTTGCTCACCTTTTGCATGGTCATAGGTTCGACAAAGGATAGCAAACTAAACAAGAAGGTATCAAGGTCTTCAGTGGTCAATCCATGGAAGTGAGGTAAGGTTGAGGGACTTATGTTTTTCATTTTTATGTCCCCATTGGTATCTCAGATGGGAAAGGAACCTTCTATTCTCTCCTCATCTCCTATACCATTTCTGTGTTCAGCCATGGTCTCAGGAGGAATGTTTTATTTCTCTTCTTCTGTTATAGGATCTTTGTATATCTCTGGAGGTTCACCTATAGGTTCTTCTAGATCACTACCACCGAAGAAGAGAGAAGGGTGACTCAGTGATGTGGTGGGGGTGTTGGGTAAGAATTTTCCTGAATTGTCTCTGTTCCTACGAGGCATGAAATGAAATATTTTTGGTTGGTTTTTGTGTTTTTCTCTACTTGTACCTGCAAAACTGAAATTGATGGAACAACAAATTGCAACTAACTAAAATAAACCTTGCTGGAATGAAAATTGCAGAATTGAAATGAAAGCAGGAAATGCTAATCTACGCTTGTAGAATTGAAATTGCAAAATTGAAATGCTAATCTACGCTTGCAGAATTAAAATGCTAGTCTAGGAAAGCAGGAAATGTCTAATCTACTTTTGCAGAAATGAAATTGCAGAATGGAAATGAAACAACTACTCTACTCTTGCTGAAATAAACTACTTAGCAGAAGGTTGTAGGAGAAGATAGAAGAAAAGCAGCAATCACAAATACTCTGACACTTCCCTGGAAGTGGTGCCAAAAAGATGGTGGGCTCCAGTATTGCAGTAATGATGCTGCAACTCCTGGGACTCCCTTCTTTACTTTTATCAACCCGGTTGTTCATAACAAACTTGGAAGCGACGATGCTATATGCACAAGTACTAGCTCTTGTCGCAGGCTGCCACTGGATCAGCTAGCACAAGTCCACTTGGAGCTTAAGCCAACTTCTACGAGCTCTTAGAAGAAGATTTTAACTATGATGGATGAAAGCTAACTCAAAAGAGGCTAGTTTACTTGCATAAAGAAGTTGAAAGCTGAAAATAAATGCAAACCCTAGCAAACTCTAGTTTTACCGACTAACCCTATTGATGCAAGAAAAGAGATGAGAACGGTGGAAATGGATGCCATTGACTCCTGGAAAGGTAATTATGCATATGACTAAGCTACTTCTAAAGTAAAACCCGGAAAAAAAACATCTTTTTGTATTTTTGAGTAAGTTGGCAAAATTATTATGCATGTGCTTTAATGTTTTTTGACTCTGCAGAAGTTGATTGGCGAAAGGAAATGGAGTAGGCACTTGTAGCAGGTTGGGAAGGTGAGAAGAGGGCCTAAGGGGTCCCTAGCACCCTTCTAGAGAGTTTCACAGTGATCAAGTCTCTAAAAACTGCTCACGTGAACTTCTACACGAAGTTTGTAGGGGTTTTATAGGATGTTCTACAAGAAGAGCCGAAAGAGGATTTTAGAGGGTTGATGGAGGAAAAACGACATGAAAGTGGAAATGGAGGATGGATGATGTTGTGAAGGGGTCTAGGACCTGGTGAATGAAGCTAAGGAGTGATGAAGGTGGTTGGATTTGTTCAAGGATGGAGGGAGAAATGTTGCACAAAAATGTAATGAATTAGGGCAAATTGGAAAATTGTGGCAAATGAAGGGAAGGAATCTGGGATTAGGGGTTGGAGCAGGTTGTATGATGGAGGAAGGATAGGTAGGGATGTATTACAGGTGTTCTACACACTAGTTTCCAAAACCAATCGAACAAAGACTAGAAAAACCAGAGATCTATCTATTTTGACCTAATCTGACCTAAAAACCAGAAACATGATGAACATAAGTTTATAAACAGAAGATCATGCAAGATAACTATGGAAACGAAGAAAGAATAGATCTAAACATGCAATTACAACTGGTAGAAACTTTTCCAACTAAAAATTTAACACTGGCAATTGCATTGGAAGGCAAAAATAGTGTTTTTGTGGCAGCAAGTATGTCTTGGTTTCAGCTCATGGTACCAAGGAGGGAGAGATGAGATCAGGGACTGCTTGATGGCCTTTTTGTAGATATTTTCTATTACCAAACTGTTAAATCAACCTAAAGCATGAAAAGCTATTTTAATCATCAAAAACAACCTAAGTAACAAAGCAAGATCGTAACCTAAATAACAGAAATTATTCTATGAATGCAAGGAAAACACATAAAAGTACACAAAGGAGGTACTGGGCACTTGGGTTGGGCCCAATCCCAAGAGCTACAACCTCCTAAGAAGTCTCAGAGCTGGTGCAAAGTGAAATTTATCTCCATTACTCAAAAAATAATCATGTCACAAGATTGTTTACAACAAGAGCTCGAAAATGAGCTAAAAGGCAGAGTTGCATTAATATGTGAAAATAACTGTTCAATAGCTAAACTACCAAGGCTTGAAACATTCCTACTTATGCACCACGAGGACTCCCAACAGCTCTCCTTAACTTTAGGGGCTTGGCTACTTAAAACTGCAGTTAATCAGCCACTTCGCAAAATTTGCTCAGTTTCCCCTTGAAATCATCTTTGGTGGGTTGTTGAACTCCGAGCTGATGGTGGAGAAATCGAGGAAGGGGTCATTTAGTGTAGGAGACACCCTTCCTACCAATCCTTTGCCTTGTTCCTTCATATTTGGCTGTCAACTGGCTCATAAATGCTTGACCTTGGTCCAGAAGATGTCCAAAAATCTAGAATAAGCACGTATTAGACTTTGTGGTCAAGTGACTATTCTCATTCATTCAATTAACATAAATATATCTAAAAGCATGCATACAACTATGAAGAATGGTGGATTAATTGAGAATAATAGGCAAAATGAGTCCAGTAAGTTACCTATTTTTGGGGCTCATCAGTCAACATTCACAAGTCTTCATTGTACCGAATTGCATGCAAGTCTCTTGCATTTCCATGCACATACATGATCCACTAGATTTTCTCACATACTGATCTAGAGACAATGGTGTTGAGAAGTGTCAGTGGAACAAAACTTGCTACCTTCAGGGCTGAGGAATTTTAGGCGATGTATCACTTTTCGTAGCCAGTGGCCACAATGGATGGACCCTTCAACAGACCCAACAACAGTGAAAATTCAAGAGACATCTTGAAGAGCTTGGTGACAGAGCCATCTAAGTTTACGACAACACCCAATCAAGTTTACAAGACAAGGATACTGCAGAAGGCTTATCAGATCTTGGTCATCTTCACATGTCGCTTATACGGCCAAGAGAGTACAAAAACATTCCCAAAGAGTTGGGTGATTGTGTTGGATCAACTGGTGAACAAAGGAATACCTTTCAATTGGTTTGACATGTTGGCTCTCTAGTTGAACGGACAAGTAACAGAAGCCCTACATTTGCCCAAGGGTTGGCAAGAAAATATTTTCATGTCCGCTTACATACTTGATGCAACCAATTCCCGTCAACAAATCCATAGCTTGGGTTGGGCATGGACACCTTCATAAACCTCTGTGCACACCTATTGGAAGTTGTTCTCTGAGGGTATCTTCCATTGAGTTATAATACAACTATCAAACCACTTCATCACCTTGGTGTACAGGATGATCTTTGATAAGGATCCACCTTGCATGTCACAGGTAGCGATGGAGGTGTTGGTAAACATAGCAAATTGGTATGCCTCACCCCTTGGCACCTTCATCCATATGTACAACACGGAGAAGGAACCACATGTTTTACTGAATTTTTCTATGGATAAGTTGGTTGTGCAAGAGGTTGCATACCACATCGCGACAAGGTTGTCATCAAGACTGCACAGGAAGAAGAAGGCACATTGGCCCGCTCTTCCTTTGTGGATTGGGTTGTATGAGATCCAAAATCTCAAGCATGTTGAGGCCAAGATGCAAGAATTCAAGATATTTATCTTCGGCACCAGAAGTTTCAATCCATATGACCCACATCGCTTGGTAGAAGTCCACTGTATGAGAGTGTATCATCCTTGGATCCACATGGTGTGTCATTGGCTTGAGGAAGACCTATGGAGATATTGCTATAAATTATCAAGGCTCAATGAACCATTCAGAATGGCTACAGAGTGGTTAGTAGCACAGAAGGAATCACCATCTCAAAGAGCAATAACATCAGCAGCAACAGAGGGCAGCAGACTTGTGCTTGACAAAGGTAAGAGGAAGGTTGTTGACAATGGAGAGGTGAAGAAAATATGCAAGTTTAATGCAAATCCACTTGTGTTAAGCACAACTTTGGAGATTGAGGCAAATAGGTGATAATACGACAGAAGGATTGCACAAAGATAGAGGGAGAAGCATAAGCTAGAGGAGGCAGAAAAGGAGTTGCAAGAGTTGAAGAAAATATTAAGGGAAGAACAAGAGCTGCACAGAAGAGAGAAGGAAGCACAACAAGAATAGGAACAATAGGAGGCATAGCGTGTAAACATTGATGAAACTACACTAATACATGTCATTGATTCATCCAAACTACTAGTAGATAGAAAATAGGGTGAGAAGTCGCAGGAGTAGACTTTGTTGAGGAGATTGAATAGATGTTGGAACAAATGGACACAGATGTGGTTCAAACTGAGCTAGATCAGGACATTGACCTTGTGCTTCAGAACCAAGAGGTCACCCCATCGACTTCACTAGATCTAGAAGTAGAGCAAGTCTCAAGCAATCAAGGAGACATTAAAATCCTTGAGGACAATCCAAAAGTGGATGTGCACAAGATATCCTTCGATGAGTCACAACACAGGGTTGTGTAGTCGCACAAAGTGACCACTCCGTATGTCCATGTATCTCCTATGCAGTTTGAAGAATGTGTGATCATGTCCGATGTGCGCAGACATCCCGTTGCATTGGTCGATGCTACAAAGGCCTATGTCGAATCCACCAGCTCAAGTGTTAGATTCTTGATAGATGAGAATGAGCACATGGATAAGGAGCTACGAGCGACCAAGAAGGGAGAAGAGAAAGCTACAACATCCACCAAAGCAGAGTTGAAGAAAGTGATACTTGATGAAGTATTTTCTCTCGCGACAGACATTTGGAAGTTGTACTTCTGGTTCATCACTATGCATAAGTCAGTTGTCCATCTTAACATTTGGCAGTAGCGCTGTGCTAGGAGAGCACGCATCTTGTCAAACATACACATTGTTGTTGATCACATGCAGATATGGACAATTAAGTACAAGGGAGCCCCATTGTACTTGCCAAAGATGATGAAGCCAAAGGTAGTGGAGTTGAAGGCACACATCCAAAGTCAGATCCGAAACTATGAGGAACTCCCACAGCTCATCACTAGCTTACAAGCTTCAAATGCACGAGTGTTCAGGATCATGGATGTCATTGTGCGCATGCATGCAATCCTATCTATTGGCACACTCACCGAGGTGAAAGAAAAAAACCAAGTTCGACTAAAGTTGGAAATGTACTTCGATCAGTTGATGCACATATCCACCAATGCAGAATTACAGATTAACGTAGATACTATACATCAGTATGTCACTGGTTCGGCTGCTCTTAAGACTATGATGCACATGCTATGTGATGAGTTGGACAGAGGTGCCAAATCAGTGTACCCAGATGCAATGAAGGCAAGATTTCTCTTTCAGAAGGATGTCACCACAGAGTACGGGGACACCATAATAGACTACCAAGATTGGCATCAGTTCTCCACCATCGATCATCAAGAGGATGTCGATGAGTTAGTCTTCCCAGAACTGTTCAAGTATTAGTGATACCTTGTATGGCTTACTCAAGCCCATTTTTGTCTCACATGGGTACATGTGCAGAATGTATTGTAAACATGTTGTAAAGTGAAAGACCAAGCATCAATGATAGAATGTAAACAATCATGTGTATGTTGAAGAGTCATGAGGGTAGATGAAGAGTCACAAAGGGGAATGTCAAGGGTCACCCCACCCTTTACTATATATAGAACCTCATAACTCATTGTACAAATAGAACCTCATAACTCATTGTACAATCTTTTGGGAGCCAATATTCTGATAGGTATAACGTAGAGAAAACTTGGATTGTATTGTAACGAGCCTTGGCTTTTCCATAGTGGAGAGCTAGTACATCTCTTTGGAGGAGCAGGCGACAATGACTGTAATATTCTGCTATCGGGGCTAGTGGTTGTCATGGTTGTATGTATGATTGAATCTTTAACTCTTTTAATATAACAGAGCCAATAGGTTTCATGCGTATGTTATTATTGTAGGTCGACTATCTTGGTTACTCTAATGATGTATGTAATTGTAATTTATGCATGTATATATGGACTATTCCCTATGTTTTTGTATGAATCTTTTCGAAGCGTGTTGTTGGTATAATCCATCACTTTGGATAGTTGGTTATCCTTCTTTCCATCTTGTGATGTATTTCATCTCGTGTGTTCCCTTTCAAGCTGCGTGCTATCACTGGCTTCTAAGGGGTGCACTCTTCTGCTCTTTCGTGTGTTAGAGTCTTTCATGTGCCTTCCTTGACTTGCTACAAGGTCACACCCTTGCTTCTAGCAAGGACATCTTACTTACCTCTACATGCAACTGCAGTCAAAGTGATATCGTACTACCCACTGCTAGGACTCTTACTCCAAACGGTTTGAGGTCTAGTTGGGACTTCTTACTAGGGATATCCTCTGACATGTTGGCACATCCAACACCATCAATAGGCCCATATAGGAGTAGACGAAGCTTGCGGTGGGCCCAGAGAGGTGTTCCTTTTGCAAATGTAACCAAACTTTGTCACCCACATGGAGCTTGTGTGGCGCTCAGTGTTCATCGTGATGTTGTTTGTACTTGGAATTTCTCTATCCAATATTTCATGGACTTGCTGGAAGATGTATTGAATGTGTTTAATGAAGTTGGTACATCTGTTAGCTTTGGAATGGACATTATCCAAATCCATTTGAGTAGTTGCAAGTGGTGTGGCAATATCAATGTGACATAGTCGCTGGAACTCCAACCCCAGCTGAAAGGGGTTGTGACCAGTTAAATTATGGAGAGCTCTATTGTAGCTATGCTAGACATATGGTAGGAGTTAATTACATGTGCATGGATGCTTTGATTTGTACATGTGTAGGATGTGCACAATCATATTGTTGATGACTTTTGTTTGGCCATCAGTTTGGGGGTGTGTTGAGGCCTTGGAAATCGTTGCCACAACATCGGGGATAACCACCTGGTACAGACCTTGGTACAACTCCTTTTCTGTTTGGAATGGTGGCTCCGACTGGAGATAACGGGACCAGTTTCCCGATAATGAAATAAAAGGGATGGATGGGTGATGAATAAATTGCTTAAATGATAGGCGAATGACTTATTCTATTAACAAAATAGGGAAACTAATACTAATCCCGGGAACAACTTATTCATTCAAAATGTAGCGTTAAATAATCTTTATCTATTTATCAGGCATATAGATGACTCTGTAAAATAAATAAAGGATGTTCAATCATTCAAAGATTGCTTCACATGAATAGTCACAATGAAGCAATGCATACAGATTACTACATTCACTGTTCATATCATCGATACATATATAAGTCTGAAAGGAGAGCATGCGATAA
>APFE030103005.1:0-24221 GCA_000404065.3 Pinus taeda | reverse complement strand
CAACTTCAGGGTTTAAGTCATATACAAAACTTTTACGACCCTTTCTAAATGCATGAAAGGGTCTATAAATACTACTGAGCTAAAAAGATCTATGAAACAAAATCCTACTAAATTGGTATCAGTAAATGCGGTTTATTTCTCAGGGGCGACCTGGCAGTCGGTGAAATGAGTCATGCCTCAGGTTGTTTGCCCTTAAACCTCAGCTGGCTTATCGCGAGCATTGGTTCTACTTCTGGCAGTTTGTTGAGGCGTAAATTGAATTGGGCGGCGAAGGTGGCATCCTGGATGTCAGGTATAATATAACCGACAGCATCAGTTAGGCACTTCAAGACAGCTCTTTGGTTGTATGGTTTGATTAAGAAGAACCAATACACATCCCATGTCAGACTGTTGATTCCAGCGATCAACCTTGCGCTTTTCTCCAGCTTCGGATAGCATGAGTCCTCCAATATATTTGCTGTTGTTAATTGACCTGGAGTGCATTGGGAAATTATGTTAGATAAATACAATCTATTATTCACTAATTCAACCAAATTTCCACTGATTGTCCTGCATCTGGAAGTCGCTCTTTGTGCTTTCATCAGTTTTGATTGCCATTCTGTGAATAATATCTCTTTGTACGATTCTAGAATTCTTGGTAGATTAGCTGCTCGGCCTACATCTGAATCCTGCCATTCCATAAAGTTTGTCAGTGTTTCTACGGCCTGATCCAAGTCAGCCCTTGCTTTGTCTACCTTTTCGCTTATAGACGCTGACAATTCGCACAATGGTTCTGCTCGTATAATGTGTTGACATAATAGCTTAACCTGATTAATCAATCTCTTATTTAGCTGGAGCGCTTCTGCTTTAAACTCATCTATCTTAGGGAGATTTTTCGTTTGCTCAATTTGAGTGGTCAATTGAGCGATTTGTTCATCTTTTGCTTTTATTGTTCCCTCAGTCGATATTCTTAACTGCTCCAGTGCCGCTGATAGTTCCTTCTGCCTTTGTATTGCGCCTTCATCTATCCTCTGTTTTTGCTCTTGTAATTGCTTGACTAGCTGGTTATTGTTCTGCTGCTGTACTAGCAATTCTTTCTCGGCATGCTTTGCCCTCTACTATACTTCTAATAGTCTCACCTATAGTGAAGAGATATCCTGATCCTTTGCTTTCAACAAATTACTCACCTCCGTTGCTTTATCAATAGTCGCCGCTGAATATGCTCCAGCGAACTGTGATAGCTTGGTTAAGTCATCAGAGGGGTTGAATTCCTCTTTCCATACGACATTGCCCGTTACTGTCAATTCAGGGAATGGGGAAGGTTGATCAGTTCTTCTCCTTTTCCTCTGTCGCTTTACGACGGCTTTGTGCTTGGGGTTGTAAAATATATCTAAAGGGGGGATCTCTTCAATTTGCAAAATGATCTCTCCCGTTGGATCTTTAGGAATTATCTCTAGTTCTTTGGTTTTGGGTAGGCCACTGTTTCACCTGAAACCGGTTTTGATGTTGCTTCCTGTGTATCACCTTCCCTTGAAATCTCATCATCTTTTGAGCACTCTAAGTTATTGGTGATTGTACTGAATTGATTCCATTGCTGGAGCAAATTCGGATCAGCTAATGGATCATGATTACCTTTAGAGTTGCTCTCCTCTTGGGTCTTTGCTTGGGTTTCTTCTTGTTGCTGTGCATTTTCCTGAGTTACCTCCTGCCTTTGGATATGCGTCTCCTCCTGTTGTTTTTATGTAGTAGGAGGTGGTGTATTATGTCGCTGTTCAGCCTCGCTTGACCTGGTTGCTGTTGGTACATTTGCTAACAGGTCTAGAGGCAGAGTTTGCAACCTCTGTTCTCTGATTCTGTTAAACTCAACTAGCCCTTCATCATTATAAACATTTCGGGCAAGCGACTTTACTTGATACAGTGATTCGGCTGATGCGAACAAATCTTCGAATTTGTCTTCTTTGTGCTCGACCTTGGCCAATTTGGCCTGGTCGAGCGCATTGTAAGCGATCTTTTTTGGATCATACTACCTCCTTGGCAGAGTGGCCAGAGAGAGAAAATTCATTTTCCCGGCTTCCTTCTCTGCATGCTTGATGTCATGCAGGGTATACATTCCAATTCGCAACGGAAAAGAAGGCCAAACATGTTTTTTAGCTCTTTTTAGGGTTTGGGTAACCCCTTCAGCGCTGATTTGATAAGCTACCTCCCTGGCAAGTAGCTTATCGGGGATGTAAAGTGGTAGCACATGTGGCTTAGCCTAACTGCCAAAAACTCTGATATAGGTGAATTTCTCCTCCCCAAACCAACTCACTACTACAGTCAAATCTACCACTGCTTGCTCGGATATTTTAGGGGCAGGCTTATTAAAAATTGAATAATGAATTGGTAACATAAAACCGTTGCAGATTTGGTACAGGTGGTGTTTATAACTAGTCTTCCAAAGTTTTCGATGATATATGTGAATGGGTGTGGGGTCTTGCGACGTCCCACCTCCATCCCAGTACAGGAAATTCAGAATTAAAACACAACACATCCATAATATATGCACTATAGTAAAATGGCGGAATAACCCTTTCTTTGACACAATAGTCAGACCTAAAGTCAAGAATGGCTTTGGCTAACTTGTCGGACAATATGACCGCCCAGTCCATGATTTCTCCACTACATGCTGCCTCAATTAGGGGAACCATTTCTATGGTGATATTGGCAGAGTCATGCAATCCCCATAGCCTACACATCATAATTCTAGCATAACAGTAAGGTGAACAAAGGGAGTCAACTGAGTACTTACCCGAGGTTTCATGCTTGTGTTTTGCTGGATTCTATCTCCAGCCTCGAATAGGTTCAGATTCGGTCTCGTTTTCTTCTCGAAACTTCTCCAAAAATGTAGCATTATACTTCTTCTCTTCTCATGGCAGGTGATACATTAGCCTTAGGTCTTCGGCTCGAAATGAACCGAAAACCCTTCCATCCGTAGATTCAAACAGTCTATCGATAATTGGGAGCTCTTGGAGTGCCCACCTTACCACATCTGTGTAAGGAAGAACTTGCTCCCGAACCGCTATTCTGTGTAGGAAGGAGTCAGCCAAGTCTTTTAGATTGGCATCAGACTTGCTGGTATTGTCGCATAAAATCTCCACTTTGGTCACCATTGGCCCTTCGGCCTCAATCAAATTATAGGTCCCCTGCCAAGTGGTCTTGGGAAGTCCTAAGCATGTTGTATCTGATATTAGTCCTTTTTTCTTCCCAGTTGGATCAGCGACAGTTAGCCCTGTGGCTGGCGGAGCAGTAGGCATTGTAGTCTTCTTGGATTTCTTTCCCATCCCACTTTCTTCTGTTTCTGTGAAAGAATTATGCGCAGAGTAAAAGATAAGCGCAACACATACAACAATATCATGAATCAAAGAGAATGAAATATATATATATCTTGGCGCATTCACAGTAATTAATCGACCTAAGGTGGCCTTTAGGATCAAATACGTGGATGGCTTCAAGCCTGTTTTTCTTATTAAATGGTCATTATGGCCTGTCAGTCTCATTAATTACAATTGCTTCGATTAATGGATAAATGATTTGTTTGAAGCATGTTGAGGGTGATTTGGTGGTTTGAACACGGATGAGTGGCTTTTCAAAGGATATGGCCTTAATTACGAATAAATCAAATCAAACTGCCTTTATGACTGTTACCTTGAGAAATGTGCCATTTACCTTTTGCGAAATCGGGCATCGGGGAAATGCTAAGTTATTCAATTGGTTTTGCTTGGAACCCCTGATCGCCGATATCCGATATCGCATCGCAAAGGGTATCGCTGATAGTACCACTTAGGATGAGGACATGGTGGACCATCGATTGCCGATAGCGATATCGCATCGCATCGGATGAGGATAAGTTTATTTGTGCTTTAGACACTACCGCTGATTTGCCGATTGCCGATTTCACATCGCATTGTGGCAAGGATCATTGCTTCGTGTTACTTTATGCTTTGTCGATATCCGATAGCGATTTCGCATCGGTGAAAACCAATATGTCCTTTACATTGTGTTTTCTTTGTCATTGCGATATGCGATCTTGCGATCGCTTTATCGCAATGATAAAGATAAATCGTTTTATATCGGGGTTTTTCAAATTGGTTTTATTAAAAATCCTCTTTGTGAAATAGAACTTTAAATTGATACCAATTTGAAACAAAAATTAAAAAGGGACCCATTTCACATTATATATATTTTTTTTGGAATTTTAATGATATGAAATGGGGGGTTGTTGTAGGGCACAACAGGGTGGAAGACCGTGGAATTAGTGAGCTTGGTATCCAACA
Organism: Pinus taeda; assembly: GCA_000404065.3. Lineage (NCBI taxonomy): Eukaryota > Viridiplantae > Streptophyta > Pinopsida > Pinales > Pinaceae > Pinus > Pinus taeda. The sequence continues at coordinate 19,929 of APFE030103005.1, read as the reverse complement.
ATGACAAGGGACTTGACCAAAATATACTTAGGGATTTGCTGCCCCAATATGAAATAATGGACTGTGGAATCCCAAAGTGTACTCACACTCATTCAAAGAAGAGTTTGGCAATGGCTTATGTTGTGATACTCTTCTTGCAAGCCACCAGAATGTCCATCTTAGAGAATATGTTGAAGACCACAAAAACACAATTGTTTCCATGCTTTGTAGAAGGAAGGCCTAACATGTAATCTATGGACATGGATTCTTAGGGTCGGTTAGGAGTGGGAAGAGGAGTATACAAAAATTTCTTCCTGATTGTAGGTTTAGCAATGGTGGAGGTAGTGTGGGATCTAATGTACTTTCCAAAAACCTGTCAAAGGTTTAGCCACTAGAAATACTTCTGCAACACTGACACTATCTTCTCTACCCCAAAATATCCAGTGACCCAATTGTAATGCACCTCCCAAATCATATTTGCATGCTTTCTTAAAGGAACACAAAGGTGTCATAGGTGGCATAACAATGTGACCTGGAGATGAAAGTCTGAAATTTTCTTTCCTTCTAGGAGCATATGGTATGTGGTGTCAAATTCTCCATCTCTCTTGTAAAGATGCGACCATCTCGAAGTCTCATTTCCACAAGAGTTGAGCATAGTGGTAAGTGTCATAACCGTTGGTCGAATGAGGAAGTTTACAACATTATTGGTGTTGCCCTTCTTGTATTTGATTTTCAAACGGAATTGTTACAAATATGTTGACAATTTTTTATGGCTATTGTTCTACAACTTTCCTTGTCTATATGAACTGCAGGGGTTGATGGTATGTGTGGATGATTGTTTTCTTCCCCAGAATGTAATGTTTCCATTGTTGGTAGGTCTGCATAATGGAATAAATCTCATCATCATAAGTGGGATACTTTCAGACTGTGTATGAAAGTGTCTCACTGTGATATGACATTGGATGCCCCTATTGGGTAAGAACTGCACCAATAGCATAGTTTGAGGCATCTATCTCAATTTCAAATGGTTGTTGTAGGTCGGGTAATGTGAGCACTGGTGCAGAGAAAATATGATGCTTCAACTCAAAAAATGCCTTTTGTTGGGATTTGGAACAAAAATCCTTTACTTTCTCTTTTCCCTTGGTGACTTAACTCAAAGGCCAAGTGATATGAGAACATCCCAACGTGAACCTGTGATAGAAATTGGCAAGGCCCATAATATTTTAGAGCTCTGATAGAGTGGTTAAGGTTGGCCAATCTCGAATAACTTGTATCTTGGCTAGGTCCACATGCACACCCTGCTCATAATAATGTACCCTAGATATTGAACCTGGGTCATACCAAAAGTGAATTTTTCCAAATTGACACATAATCTGTGTTGCTGCAGGGTTTGTAGGACCTATCGAATATGGTGTAGGTGGTATTCCCAACTATGGATGAAGATCATGATGTCATCTAAATACACTTCCAAGAACAAGTTGGTGAAAGGTTGCAATTAATTTTCCATTAGCCTCATGAAAGTTGCGAGGGAATTCTTCAACCGAAAGACATGACCGACTATTCGAAAAGGCCCTCCTTAGATTTGAAGGTAGTATTCCACACATCGAGGGGTTAAATTGGTACCTGGACTTCAATTCAATCTTGTTGAAATATTTTGTCCGCTTGATTTGGTGCATAAGGTCATCAATTTGTGGAATTGGATACCTATTCCAGACAGTGATCTTATTCAATTCCTGATAGTCATTACAAATCCCTTAGGTTCTATCCTTCTTCTGTACCAACATGATCGGGTTGCCACAAGGGTGATGAAATTGGCCTAGTGTGCCCTTTCTGCAACATATCCTAAATTTGTCTTTTGATTCCATTTTTCTCCATAATAGAGCATCGGTAGATAATTCCATTAGGTAGAGGTGCACCTGGGGTCATATCTATGGAGTGATTGAATTAATAGTGTAGGGTTACTCCTATGGGTGAAGTGAAGATGTCCTTGTACTCCTCCATGACCTTGTCCATTTGCTTCTACCATGCGGAGGAGCTCTATCTGGAAGTTGTGGATGTGGCCACAACATTCGTCTTTTGGGGGAGAAACATAAGTAAGAAAAATTTCTCAGTTTGGGAAATGATGTTACAACATTGTTTAGAAGAGATTAAATAAAAATTAGCAGACAACACTACCTCTGGTATCCTTTACAATTTCTAACTCGAAGTAATAATAACATAATGAGGTCTAGAATCATATATAGCACGATGCCTCCATATTTATTGTTGACCTAATAAAACATCACAAACTTCTAGAGTGGAAACATTGCACAATACCTCATCTGCAAAAGGCTTGATTAGGTTCTTATGGCTTCCATTGTCAATGATAAACTACACAGAAGAACCCTTTACCCACATCTGCAAGTGGAAGAGGCGCTCCCCATCCTCTTGATCCTCAAGTTCCACCCTTTGGATCTTGGTGGTGGCTATCATCACGGTGGGTTCTCTGTCAATCATTTTCTTTCCCTTGTAAGTTCCCTTGTCGAGTTTTGACACAGAATTCAAGTATGCATCTGTCTCTGAGTCTTTCAGCTTGACCACTAACCCCTGCTTTGTGCAACATTCGTTCATGTTGTGAGTGGGAGTTTTATGGAACTCACACCTCTTGTCGATGTCCTTCTTTTCCTTCCCATTATTCTTGGCTTGTGGCTTTGAGGAGTTTTCCTAGGGGGTCTTGACCTATATTTTCCCTTTTCTTGGTTGATTATGGTTGTTGTTTCTATGTTTTGGGTTCACATGTCCAAAGTATCACTTCTTTTACTTGACATTATGCTTAATCTTGGTAGCATATCAGTATGTTGCACCAAGCGAGGAGATGTCTAGGAACTCCATTTCCTCCTAATTGTATTTGTGAAAATGATAATTGTACTTGAGAAACAAATGTGTCTAAGAATATTTGATACTCGACTTTTTGCTTAGGGCATGGAAAAGATTTGTCAGCACATGCACAACTTGGCCCCTTTGCTGTCGCAATGTAGTCCATTATATGTTCTTGTGTTCATATCTCCCAACAGGGTTATATCATTCATTAATGGTGTCTCATAAAGAATTCCAAGTGGGTGTAGCTAAAAATAGTGAGGGTTCCCACTCGTCCCTCTCCTACAGTAGGTTTCCCACGAGTCCTTGATGTAAGGGGCAAATTTGAGGAGTGAAAAAGTAATATTTTCCCTATTGAAAAAATCTTGAACCAAAAACAATCCTTCGAACAAATTTAACCATTTATCTATGACATCTGCATCTATCTGGCCTTCAAATATAGGGATCTTAGTTTCACTTGTACCTTAAATGGAGTGTCACCTCCAAAGTGGCTTCCAAGGATGTGTTGCCTGTGGGTATCCGTCGAAGGATCAGGGTAAAGTTTTACACCATTGCACTCCTTTGTCACTCAAGGGTCTCTTCAAGCAATATTTTGAAAGGATCTCTTACTCCCTCGTCTTTCTTTTCTTGGCCATGGGAGGTTGTTGGGTTCGGCAAGGTCGGTCTTACAAAGGTTCAACCAGTTTGAGCCCTAACTCCTTATACCCCAACATCGTTGGGGACATGTTCAATAACGAAAAAGCAAAGTGTTGTGATACCGTTGATCTAGACTTATGGAGGAACACAACATAATACAAAAATAAACAAAAACACATAGACGCTACATAAATAAATATTCATTTCATTAATATCAAAGAACTAAAATATGCTTACAAACAAATGGAAATAAACTAGCTTGGGAAATGGTAGCTTGTCTCTAAGAAGATATGTGGTGACTACATGCCTCTAAACTATGCTACAATGAGGCTCAAAGGCCTTTTTTATTATTGAACAATAAGGGGAAACCCTAATTAACTAAAAACCTAACCTTAGGAGATGGAAAAAAAAGAGTTTGTGGGCCCTGTTGGGGTTAGTTGGACACCCAAATTCCTGGGGTCGTAACTAGTTCATATGATCTCCGTTTGACACATATGATAGGAAAAGTGCATTTTTCCAAATTGGCACACAATTTGTGTTGTCACAGGGTTTGGAGGACCTGCTGAATATGGTGTAGGTTCTCTTGCCAACTATAGTTGAATATTAGGATGTTGTCTAAATGCACTACCACAATGAGTTATTGAAGGGACACAAGATATCATCCATCATCCTTGTTTGGGCTTCAAAATGTCATACAAATATCACTCATTACCATACATTTTTCACCTATGCTTCCATTATATCACTCATTATTCACCACCATGTCACTTCATTTTCCCTATTATTCACCATTAATGGGTCTCATTTATATCTTCCAAATATTATTTATTTTTAAGGATTTTAAAGAGAAATTCTTGATTAAATATTAGAAAATAATATATTTTACTTCATATATGGAATGTGGGTTGTTTTTGTGACATGTGTAGGTGCCAAGGAAGCTTCCAAGACACCTTTATGTGGCCTTGAATGATCAAATTCGAATTTGATAAGATAAACCTCATGGAGAAGATCAAGGACAAAAGGGGGTTATGTGTCTAGATGGTTGAGAGATTTATGGAACTAAAGAGAGATTAGTGGATGATTATTATGAGTTTGTTAATCATCCCATTGTATAAATAGGAGTACAATCTCCTCCATTTGTAATTTGGAAGTTTTTGTAATCTTAGAATTTTGGAGTATGTAATCTTAGAAGCTTAGAGTTGTAATCTTAGAGTTGGTTTGTAATGGAGATTTTGAAATAAAGGATCATACTTCAATTTTGCTTCTACATCTGAGTCTCCATTGAAGTGGTGTGCTTGTGGAGTTATGGGGGCCCACCATGGCCTCACTTGCATGCTTATTTGTTTATTTTAGGTATAATTTATTTTATGTTTTTGTTTGATTTCAGTTTTCAAGTTTTTGTTAAATGTTCTAATATTGGAAGAGTCTTATTTGAAAGTGTTCTTGTAAGAGAACCGTAAGATTTCAAACAATTATTAGATCTAGGCTTTTAAGTTCTTATTAGATGTTCTAATGTTGGAAGAGATCTTGTAGAATATGTTCTTGTAAGAGAACCATAGATCTCAAACAATTGTTAGATCTAGGTTTGATTAGATATTGGAAGAGGTCTTAATGAATATGTTCTTGTAAGGGGACTTTAAGATCTTGGACAAATTAGGAATCCTTCTAAATCTATATATTTTAGATAAGCTCTTCTAAGTTTACCTTCCCGGGTTGACATTAAATTAAGCTCTAATTTGCATCCGCATTTTAGACCAAACATTTTGGCGCCATTGCCAGGGAAGTGCAACTAGAAGGATTTAGTAATTATTTTATGCATTTGTTTTTATGGACTAATTAGTGGAACTTGGTGACAGTAGGTTCATAAAGGAGTTCAAAGTTTGGAACAATTTTTTTTTATTTTCACACCTAGTTAATTTAAATTCATTTTTTATTTTAAACCCCCCATTTCTCACTAAACCATCTACGGATGATGAATTTGACAATGTTGAACAGGTACTTCTTGGAGAGCAAGGAAAATAGCCTTGAGCCAACTCTAAGACAGGATTCTCACATACTTGCAAAACATAATGTAAAATTTTTAAATCTTGATGTGAGCACGTTCAACTTTTTAGTCCGTAGATGGCTTCATTGGAAGCATTCTTTTACTTAGAAAATAAAACATCTTTTAAGTGAATGTAGAATAGATTAGAAAATAAAAATGAGATCTCATTAGAAGTCATTAGAAGTCATTATCATTAGAAGTTTTTAGTCTTGTTTTCAAAAAATAAAATAAATCATCATGAATAAATTCAGTGGCACATCTTTGCATCTCTATGTCTTGTTTCTGTATCACGGGTGAGCCAGGAGCTTGATTATCGGAAAGCCTTGTCTTCCGAGAGTCTAAACACCCCCGTGACATTGCAGAAAGAGTGTAGATAATGCAAGGTTTTGTCACAAATCTTGATTCTGTTTATTATCCATCCACGCTAACCTGCATAAATAAAAATCAAGCGATTAGTATGCTCTCTTCCTGCGCTTCGTGCGATCAGGAAGATCAGAAAATCTATTGATTTATTTCAAATAAAAATACTCTCATTGGAAAATTGATCTGCAATATGACAATAAAGAATTTTGTGAATAAGCAAAATATCATCTTAATTTTTTAAGATAAAATCTAGTTTTTCTTTGAATTTTAGTAAATAATGAAAATAAAAAAAATTCCCACAAACCAGCCATTCCCTAATTGCAATATCACCCAAATATATTCCAACTGAGTATTTGTTCAGTATCTTTGGTTGTTGGAGTGGTTCTAAGCCGTTTCATCAAATTATCTATACTTGGAGTTTGTACCACAACAGCTCAAACAGAAGCTAGTGCAGATGGCAGAGGATGATTAATATTTACCAGTCATCCTGTAAAACCACTGGGAGCGGACGCAATTGTAGCATGAAATGGAATATATGTTGTAGGAAAGGGAGGAAAATCCACCCAGTTTGAAGAATTGTTTACTTGAGATGGAGTTCGAGCTCCATTTGCGGGCCAAGAGTTGTGATCTGTAAAAATTGTTGTGACATTTGGATTAGATCGAGGGTTTTTGCAACTATGATGCTGCCAATTAATACGCTAATATGAGTCTAGAATTTTCCATGGCGGGGAAGGACAACTTGCGTTGGATGTCATCATTGCTTTCAATAAGCTTTTTAATATTCTAAAATGAAAGGGTTCATTGAACCTTTGTATCTCTTGCAAATCAATACGTTTATAGAACTTCAGTTACTGCTACGAATTATGTTATGTTGAATCTATAAATTTCTTGAACCTCAAGTTCTATTCCCCGATTTCAATGTTGCTATGAATTATGTTGTTCGGGTTCTAGTTATGGAAAAACGGGTATGGAAAAACCTGTACGCTCCTCTGTCTATACTGCACTTTAGAGCAAAATTTAGAGTCATCGCATTTACACCCAGGAATTTGAGCTGCAGTGGAGGAGTGCATTTAATCAAAAATGTGAATTAGGTGACTTAAACACAGATAATAGCAATAAATAAATCCGTGTAAACCTGTGCACCCGAACTTGCAGAGTATTGCAGAAAATTGGTACTTACCCCACAATGTAAATCTGAAGGTAAACAACAGTATCAAGCCCTGCATGATCAACGAGCTCCGACTCTGGCGTTTTGAGAGCCTCCAACATCCAACTCAGGAATCACAGGTATGTTTTATAGTCCAAAAACATGAATCTACCCACAACTAATCTTAAGGATTTATTGAAACTTTGCATTGACCGACTCAGATAAAATTTGGGAAAGTAAACGTTATCATTTATGGGCTGCAATCTCAGAAGTGCAAATGCTAACAGAAATGCAAAGATAATCAAATAAAAGATTTATGACTCCGCCCTATTTTGTGTTTTGTTTTGCATTTGTTTTGGGTTTCTTTTGATTTGATTCCAATTGTATGTAATTATATATGTTTAGTTTTTATTATAGTTAATGATTGTTATGATGTTTAATATTTATATATTATTGTATAATTATATTATATGTTGATATAAATGTATTATTGTTTAATTTGTTATGTATGTAATTTTTTGTATATATTGTTGTTATGTATTTTTAATTGTAATTTGTTATGTTATATATATGATTGTATTAATTATTGTTTTATAATATTAGTTAGGATTGTTATTGTTTATGTTAGGATTGTTATCAATTTTTAAAAAATAAAAAATAAAAACAAATAAAAAATTGTTATGTGTTTTATGACAGTTATAGTTGTGAAAGGGTGAATATTGGCATGTGAAGAATATTGGTATAAAACAAAATTTTGGTGGTATGTAAATTGAGAGAATCATGTGAATTATAGAAACTGGTTGGAATAGGTGTAAAATAAAAAAAAAAATTAAAAAAAAACACTTTCCAAAAAATTCACGCAGGTTTGAAAATAAACAATGGAATACTTGGAAACAAATTTCGAAAATCAATTTATCAAACATTGGAGGATTCTATAGACGATGATTATATTGTTTCAATAGCTTCAAGTTGGCATTAAACTCATAACATCTTTCTGTTGAAAGCTTTTATGTGACATACTAATATGCAGAACACAACAGATCTTTCTAATGTCAATCTTTTTGCCGAGCACATTTCAAGAGTTATCTGACACAAACATGGAGTATTACTTTTCATGGTTATTTTTAAGAATGGATTGATACTAACATCATGAATTGAGTTAATTTCAACACTTTGATTTTTCTTAAATCTGTTTTATTTGGTATGAAATTTTTGTGTAAGAATCATGAAGGAAATGCACAATTCTTCTTGAACACACTTATGTTTTCTTTCTGCCAAGTTTTTTTTATAGGTTACAGGACAATCAAGTGATCATTAAGGAGATTACATTGTGACAACAATTGGTCTTCCAAAGACTAAATTTATGAAAAATTCTCAAGACAAATGCATGTCGACAACCACTACCTTGCACCTCCCTTTTTGAAACAAATTTTGAAAACCGCCAATTGTAAATCCATAAAGCATGTCATTTCCTTATCCATTTTCACAGCAAGAGTTTTAATTCATACACCAAGCATTTCCTTACATCCATTCCTTACAAGATTATTTTCATTTACCTTGTCATTACCATTTCCCTTCATTTCCGCTAATAGAACCCTGCTTCTATGGATATCATTGAGTCAAAGTCCTAGAGTCTAATTATCTTTGTAAAAACACCTAGAGGCTTGCATGCCTTAATGGCAAGTACTCTTGCCAATGAACAATGGGAGTACATTAATATCCCTTGTTCATTGGATCTTGTAGGTGACTCGACCACAACAAATTTATTCGTACCTACAAAGATGTGTTAGTCATCCTGACTCCCATTGGAATCAATGGTGGGAGCTCTTGTGTTGGCTAGGGGCATTCATTAACGGCCACTAAGTCAACAACTTCTTGCTATGTTCGACACCAACACATTTATTCACATAGTAATATTTGTGCCATCAAACGTTGAAGACTTGAAGACCCATATTTTGTAGCACATGCAGCAGATTTCCTTTCATTGTTTTTCAGTTTGTCATGACTTGAGGACAAGTCAATAAATAAGGTTGGGGGGGAGGAAAATGTAACTTATATATTTTGAATACCTTCCAAGCCTTATATATTTTCAGCCATATTCAGTAGACTCATCAGATTCATCAGACTATCCAGTAGCAGATACGACAATATAGATCCATCTTTCATCCACAACTTGCAGAAGAAGCTTCGGACCAGAATTGCAGCAGCTAAACATGCATGATTCATCCACTTCTTTAGGTAATTAAGGTATGATGTTTTCTAACCTTTAATCTTGAAATTCTTTTTAGATGCTAAAATGATGATATTTTGAAAATATTCCACTATTTCATTATTTGCTTTCTCATTAAAAATTTCCAAAAATCATCAGTTGGGGAGGGGAATTGCACGCTTCATTTCTTTCTCTCATTCATATTACATCTTAACCCACATAGTCTTCCCACAATAAAAAATACTACAAAATGATGAGCATATTAAATGACTTCTTAAAAATGATTGGTCTCAACAAAGTAAATAATGATTGTAACACAAGAACCAATCATTAACAAATAGATCTTGACAAAGTAAATAATGATTGTAACACAAGAACCCGTCATTCAAAGATGGTTGAGAGATTTATGGAACTAAAGAGAGATTAGTGGATGATCATTATGAGTTTTTTACTCATCCCATTGTATAAATAGGAGTACAATCTCCTCCATTTGTAATTTGGAAGTTTTTGTAATCTTAGAATTTTGGAGTATGTAATCTTAGAAGCTTAGAGTTGTAATCTTAGAGTTGGTTTGTAATGGAGATTTTGAAATAAAGGATCATACTTAAATTTTGCTTCTACATTTGAGTCTCCATTGAAGTGGTGTGCTTTTGGAGTCATGGAGGGCCCCCATGGCATCACTTGCATGCTTATTTGATTATTTTAGGTATATTTTTTTTTTTTTTCAAGTTTTTGTTAAATGTTCTAATATTGGAAGAGTCTTATTTGAAAGCGTTCTTGTAAGAGAACTGTAAGATTGCAAACAATTATTAGATCTAGGCTTTTAAGCTCTTATTAGATGTTCTGATGTTGGAAGAGATCTTGTAGAATATGTTCTTGTAAGAGAACCATAGATCTCAAACATTTGTTAGATATAGGTTTGATTAGTTATTGAAAGAGGTCTTAATGAATATGTTCTTGTAAGGGGACTTTAAGATCTTGGACAGGTTAAGAATCCTTCTAAATCTATATATTTTAGATAAGTGCTTCTAGGTTTACCTTCTTGGGTTGACATTAAATTAAGCTCTAATTTGCATCCACATTTTAGACCAAACAATCCTCATGAAGGTTGCGGGGGAATTCTTCAACTTGAAAGGCATGACCATCCATTCAAAAGTCCCTCCTTGTATTTGTAGATAGTATTCCAAACATCGGAGGGTTCGACTGGGACCTAGTGATAAATGGACTTCAAGTCAATATTGCTGAAATATTCGGCCTCCTTGATCTGGTCTATAAGTTCATCAATCCATGGGATTGGATACCTATTCCATATAGTGATCTTATTAAATGCCCTATAGTTAATATTGAACCTCCAGGTTTTGTCCTTGTTCTGTACCAACATGATTGGGCTCCCACAGGGTGATGAAATTGGCTTGATGTGCCCTTTATTCAATAGCTCCTGAGTATCCCTCTTGTTTTCATCATTCTCTAGAATATAACGTCAATAAATTTTTCCATTAAGTAGCGATGCACCCAGGGGTAGATTGATGGAGTGCTTGATGTGAAAGTGTAGGGGTATATTTTTGGGTGAAGTGAAGATGTACTTGTACTCCTCGATGACCTTGTCCATCTTCTACTGTCATGCGAAGGAGCTTTGTTTGAAAGTTGTGGATGTGACCACAATCTTCCTCTTGATCTAAGGGTGAATAATAAGGAAGACAAATTTCCCATTTTGGGAAATGATGTTACTACATTGTTTAGCAAAGATCAAAGAAAAAGTGATAGGCAACACTTCCTTTGCTATCTTGTACAATTTATGACCCAAAGTAATAATAACATAATTAGGTCTGGACTCATATACAACATGATGCTTCCATAGGTATGTGTAACATTCCTAATGGAACTTTTACAATGATAACAAAGACATGCAAAGATAACAACATAAAAATTTTCAGAAATGCATACACATAAACCATAAATTTGTCCAAATCCACAAACTAGCCAAGATATTATTAATAATAGTTGTTGTGGTACAAATGAGTGGGAGAAAATGCACCTAGGCTTGCACAAGGAAAGCTACAAGCATCGGGTGATGAATACAAGAAATCCCAACATCTAGAATAAGAAGCTCTTCCATAAAACTATGTTGCTACTCCAAAACTACACTGCTGCCTAACTTCGCCCCCTGATTTTCCCACTCTAGAGTGCCATTTTTTGTTTTTTGTTGTTGTTGTTGTTGTTTTTTTTTTTCGTTGTTGTTTTTTGCTTTTGTTTTTGTTTTTGTTTTTTGTTTTTTGTTTTTTGTTTTTTGTTTTTTGTTTTTGTTTTTGTTTTTGTTTTTTCTTGTTTTTGTTTTCATTGGAAATTGGGAATGTAATCCTTGCCCAAAACCCAAAAAAATCCAGAAAGGGTTTCCCTTGGTTCCAACCTTCAAAATTTAACCCTTCACAACTTGGCCCTCCTCCAATTTCGAATTTTGATACTGTCACTAATCTTGTCAATCTCTGCTCTCCCAACTCCAACAATCCTCCTCAAATGGCCCTCCAAATGATTTCCCAACACCCCAACTCCAAACTCCCCCGGATGATGCTACCCCAAAAGAGCCTCACTCTAATGACTGCACAATAATGGAGGAGATGACACAATCCTGTGTATGAGGAAGTGAGAACTACATGTAGGCTGGTCCTCTTGGTTGTAGTTGTCCTCCACTGAACTCCATCACGTTCCTGGGTGTGGGCCAATCTAGTATAGCCTTAATCTTCTCTTGATGCACCTTCACTCCATTTCCCCAATCACATGCCCTAGGTACAACATCTCCATTAGTCCAAACTCACATTTTGACATATTCGCATACAACTGTTGCTCCTTAATTATGCAAAGCACTTCCTCCAAATGCTGAAGGTGCTCCTCCTATATCCTACTGTAAATGAGTATGTCATCGAAGAAAACCAAGGCAAAGCGTCTTAACTGCCCACGGAACACGTGGTTCATACAAGACTAGAATGTAGCTGGAGCATTGGTTATCCCAAAGGGAATAACCAATAATTCGAAATGTCCATAATGGTAGTGAAAATCATTCTTCAAGACATCCTTCTCCCTCACACATATCTGGTGATACCCCAAAAGTAGATCTATCTTACAGAAGTACTTAGATCCTCTAATCTCATCCATCAACTCATATATGCATGGAATGAAGTATCTGTTCTTAAATTTCTTATTATTGAGAGCTCGGTAGTCGATACACCTGCACAACGTCCCATATTTCTTCTTCACCAGCACCACAGAATAAGCAAATGTGATTGAGATAGGCTTGATGTGTCCCAATCTCAACAACTCCTGAATGGATCGCTCTATCTCATCCTTATAGGCCTTTGGGTGCCTATAAGGGGCAGTGATGACTATGTTCACCCCCTCTTCTAGCTCAATGGTGTGCTCAAAGCCATGGTTTAGCGGTCTATCTAGTGGAACATGCCCAAAAACCCCCCGGTGCCTCTCTAATAAGGCTAGTATATGTGGGTGTGTAGCCTGAGCCCTTGTCCATGACTCAGAAATCCACAACTCAACTACCCACTTCCACATCTCCATGTCATAAATCTACCTCCATCCAATGGGTTGAAACTATCTGAGGGGAATAAGAGTGCATTCCCCTCAGTAATACAGGATTCCCATCTAGTCCCTTGAACTCCATCTGTAGTTTCGACCAATCAATAATGACCTTCCCCAATGTGTCCAACCACTGGACACCCAACACCACATTGGTGTTTGAGACATCAACCATGAAGAAATGATTAGTGAGTGAGTAGTTCCCCATATTCAAGGTCAACCTAGGGACATAGTACACTGCATGGTACGGTCTGTGGGTACCATAACTGAGAACCCCTCAAATGTAGTTGTTTGGATGCCCCTACGCTCCACCCTGGGCATCAAAGAAATTCTGGGTGGCCCCATTGACACATGCTTCCCCTATATGGTCCCCATGATCTTGAGTGTCAAATACTTTGACACACCCCAAAGTGAAGCAAGGACTCCCCTGATTGGGGAAAACAATCCTTCTCTAGGTGGTGGTGGTGGCCCTCCTGATGATGGTCCTCCCTCATCTCTCGACTCCTTTATTGTCTTGGCCTCATCCTCCTCCTCAAGCTCACTATCTAAGAACACCTCAATGAAATGGGCCTTTCCCTTAGTGCACTTGTACCTCGGTGCCCAAGGCTTTTGGCACATGAAACAAAAACTCCTCCTCCTAAGGTCCCTCCGTGTGTCGTCCTCCAATTAGCGACATTGTCCATCTCTCTGTGGTGGCCTCACATCTTTGTTCCACTGTGGGCATATGGGTGTCATATGAACAAAGGCCCAATTCTTGGGCACTGCATCAATCATGTCTCGGGTCCTGGAAATGGCATCCTCAAGTGATGTGGGGTTGTAAACCCTCACCTAGCCATGCAAAGGCTCAACAAGTCCCTCCACAAACAACATGATCAGTCATGCCTCTGAAATATCTGTCACCATCACTACGAGTCTTTGGAACTTTGTAATGTAGACCTCTTTGCTGCTATTCTATCCAAAGTGGGCCAACTCTTGGAAATGCAGCTTCAGATGCTTCCCCTCCAATCTTTCCAATAGCCTCCTAGTGAACTCCATGTAAGCGGTGGTGTGAATGTGTGCCAACGTGATTATTCCATGATACCGCCACTCCTCTGCATCCCCTTTCCAAGTGAAGGGTGGCAAAACATATAGTATGAGATTCCCTCATGATATTGAAGTAGAACTATGTATCAAGTTTTTGGATCCATGCCCTGGCTAAGATCTTTGCCAACCCATCAAAGTTTGGAAGTGTGACCTTCCCCACTATCTTATAGACATCCTGTTTGGATTCTCCTCCCCTATAGTGCACTCTAGCCTCAGTAGTGTTCCCCTCCTTGAGGTGAATATACTCTCCAAAGGAAATCACCCGATTGATCTATGAATCCAACCCCTCATACTCATCAATGCCTGAGGCAACAAAATGTACCAAGTTCACAACTAGGTCCAACTCTTTCTCCGGCTCGACCTCCTCCATGACATGAGGCATAGTGGGATGGCCAAATTTCCCACATTGTTGGATGTGTGCCAAAGCTAATAGGTACGACTTCCTCCTCCATATTTGGAACCCCTATCACCTTGAGGTTCTCCCTCCATCCTTCAACCCATTTGCAGGTCCATCACTTGCTGCATCATGTCCATCATCAGCAGCCCTTGCCTCATCATCTGTTGGTTTGTCCTTAGCATCTCTTCTAAGACATGGTTCATGTTCCTCTACCTGGGATTCTATTCTCTTCTTGGTTGTCCATCCTATCTCTAATATTCTCCACTCCAGTGTCTGAGAATGGGTTTGGGTTCTCTTCTCTACCTCGACCCCTACCTCTGCCTCTACCACAACCTCTATGGAAAACTAGTGCTTGGTATCTCGATGGCATCACCTGCTCTTGTTCCCCACCCTGGCCAAGAACATGCTCTGATACCACTATAATATTCCTAATGGAAATTTTACAATTATAACAAAGACATGCAAAGATAAAAACACAAAATTTTTTAGAAATGCATACATATAAACCATAAATTTCTCCAAATCCACAAACTGGCCAAGATTTTATTAATAATAGTTGTTGTGGTACAAATGAGTTGGATAAAATGCACTTGGGCTTGCAAAAGGAAAGCTAAAAGCAGCAGGTGATGAATATAAGAAATCCCAACAGCTACAATAGCAAGCTCCTCCAGAAAACTGCACTGCTCCTCTAAAACTACATTGTTGCTTGACTTCGCCCCATGATTTTCCCACATTAGAGTGACCAAAAAATTATCATAAATTGGGAATCTAATCCTTGCCAAAAACCTAGAATGGGTTTCCCTTAGTTCCAACCTTCAAAATTTGACCCTTCTTAGCTTGACCCTCCTCTAATTTTGAATTATGTTACTGTGACTGATCCTGGAAATATCTGCTCTCCAAAATCCAAAAATCCTACTCAAATTTCCCTCCAAATGATTTTCCAGCACCCCAACTTCAAACTCCCTTAGATGATGCTACCCCAAAAAAGCCTCACTCCAATGACTGCACAGTCATGGAGGAGATGACGCAGTCCTGTGTATGAGGAAGTGAGAATTGTGTTTAGGTTGGTCCTATTTCCTGTAGCTTCCCTCCACACTCTTGAAAATGATGAAAGAAAACTCATGTAGCTTCTTCGGTCAATTCCTCGACAACACTGCTGCACAAACAACAAGTGACTTCTCCCTCTGTGTAGTGGTGGCTCCTAGACTACTTGCTCTACCCCAATAAATGCGTGGGACCTGTAGCTAATGCTTCTTCCAGTTTGAGTGATGAAGGAAAGCCTTCCTTGGGTGGCACTCAAAGTCCACTGAAGAAAGGTTGAGCTTCTCTCCTTGGGAAGCTCTTATGCTAAACAAAACAATATTGGCTCAGTTGAACAGCTAAGGCAAATTTTATTTTCAAATAAACAAAAGAACCCCATTGCTCCCTCATTCCTTCCTTTTATAATTGTTGGCCATGCCTTCCTTGTGGGTCCCTCCACCAATTAGATTTGCCTTAAGGAATTCAAATCCCTTATTTCCCAAGTGTGTACTTCATGTGTGCCCCATATTTCACTAACATACAAATAAAGTATTTCACCTATTTTTTCCACCAGAATTTTCCTTGAGCTAGTAAATCAAAATTGTCAAAAATTTATTTTCCAAACACTAGGAAAAGTTAGGAAGGAACATTACAGTATGTCTGACCTAATGAAACATCAAAAACTTCTATAGGGGAAACATCACATAATACCTCATCTACAAAGGGATTGACGCTATAAGGCAAGCAACACTACTGGTTGACATGGAGATCTCACCCTTGGTGGAGTCGATCGATGGTGTATGAATATGGGTGGGACATTGTTGGAAACTTAAATATCTTAATGACCTCAGTTGAGATTAGGTTCTTTTGGCTTCCACTATCAATGATGAATTTCATAGCTGAACCCTTTACCCACATCTATGAGTGGAAGAAGCCCTACCCCTCTTCTAGATCCTTAGGTTCTACCCTTTAGAGCTTCATCGGGGATACTGTTGCAATGGGTTTTGCATCAATGATCTTCTTTCCCTTGTCAGGTTCTGGTTGAGAATCTAAAAATGCATTCGTCACTGAGTTTTTTAGCTCGACCACGAGTGCCTACTTTGCATAACATTCGTTCATGTTGTGAGTGGAAGTTTTATGGAACTCACACCATTTTTCAGTGTCCTTCTTCACCTTCTTGTTATTCTTGGCTTACAGCCTAGGGGGTCACATCTTGGGTTTTCCCTTTTCTCTATGGCTTGGGGGTGCCTTTTCTCTGCTTTTGGTTAGCAGATCCAAAGTCTCACTTCGTCTACTTGAACTTCTTCTCAATCTTGGCAACATATGGGTATTGTTGCACCAAGTGAGGAGATGTATAGGAACTCCATTTCCTCCTAAATGTGTTTGTGAAAAAAACCATGATACTTGAGCACCAGATGTTTCTTGGAATCTTTGATACCCAACTTTGTGTGCAGGGCATGGAAAAGATTCGTCAACTCATGCACATCTTGGTCCCTTTGCTACCACAACGTAGTCCATTGTATGTACTTGTGTTCATAGCTCGTGACACGGTAATACTGTTACTTAATGGCATCTCAGAAAGAATTCCAAGTGGGTGCGGCTGAAAACAATGATGGTTCCCTCTCATTCTCTACTCACATAAGGTTTCCCACTAGTCCTTGACATGGGGGGTGAATTTGAGGAGTGAAAAAGTAATTTTTTTCTTATTGAAAAAATCATGAACCGAAAATTATTCTTCCACCATATTTAACCATTTATCTATGACATTTACATCTATCTCACATTCAAATATAGGGATGTCAAAGTTCACTTGTACCTTAAAGGGAGTGGCACTTCTAGAGTGGCTGTCGGATGAAGATACGTCGCATGTTGGCATCTACCGAAGGATCTAGGCAAAGTTGTCCATCATCACATTCCTTTATCGCTCGAGGGCCTCTTCGAGCAATATTTTGAAAGGATCTCCTACTATCACATATTTATTTTCTTCTTCCATGGGAGGTCATCGATATCAGTGAGGCCAGTCTTGCAAAGGTTCAACCAATTCGAGTCCGAACTCCTTATACCCCGACCTTGTTGGGGAAATCCCCAAAAAGACAAAGAAAGAGAAAACCACTCTAAAACCACTGATCCAGACTTATGCAAGAACACAACAAAATACAAAATTAAACATAAACAAAAAGATGCATTAGAAATAAATCTTCATTTCATTAATATCAAAGAACAAAAATATGCTTACAAACATAATGGAAATAAACTAGCTCAGGCAATGGTAGCTTATCTCTGAGAAGAGATGTGGTGGTTACATACTTTGAACTATGCTACAATGAGGCTCAAGGGCCTTTTTATTATTGAAAAATAAGTGGAAACCCTAAACAACCAAAACCCTAACCTTGGGAGATGGAACACCAAGAGTTTGTGGGTCCCATTAGGGTTAGTTGGACAAGTAATTTCCTGGGTCGTAACATGGTCATGTGATATTCGTTTAGTGCATACGATACCTTGTTAGAAATATCTCTCTGTGTAATAAAACATGTCTGGTAGGCCCCTTCCTACGGGTAAGAGCCTAACGTGGACCTCAAAAAAACATCGTTTAGAGGGTTAAAACAACTCTAAAAGTTCACGACCCGAAAAACTAATAAAAGTAGTAAATTGTGCTATAAATAAGGAAATCGATGAAACCAACTAGAGGTCTAGGTGGAATAGGCAAGTGGCCACCAATATCTACTACGATCATTCCTCCCCCCTTAGGAAGCAATGGTCCTCATTGCATGCAGAGCTGTTACACTGAAATTTGTCACCATGACTATTTGCAGTTAATATGGCTCCATCAATAGTCATATTATCCTCCTTGTCAAGCCTTATACCTCTGCTCTCCATGTCAAACTTCAAAAAAGAGAGAAAGTCATTAAAAATCATGTTTATCTCTGGGTACGCAGGTTCTCTCTACTTTGCCTGCGTGTACGCATCCCAAGCTCATTATACCTACGTACTTTTACGCTCTGTAAGTCAAGGGATGGGTACGTACTCCTGTAAAGGTCAAAATGCGCGAGTTTCATCTTAAAAAAAGTTACTTGTGGTCACTTCTAGAGCTTTCTAGAAGAGTGTTTGACGTGTATTGAGCGCCTCCAGATGGTTCATGCATCCCTATGATAGAGGAACTTATCCCATCAAGAGAGGAGCACCCCATCTAAAAGGTAGGGGCTTATCCCATTTGATGTTGACATGATTAACTTCCTCTAGAGCATTATAAATACAGGCATTGGGCCAGAGGAGGGGAGATTGAAAGCTGAACATTCCAAAGGGTAGATGTTGTTGGAATTAGGACTTCCTTGTAGAAGCTTATGAGGAGAGATTCCCATCCTTTCTTGTTTTCATTTGGAAGTGGGTGAGCTTATCAAAGTAAAGGAAAACTCTTGCTGGACCCTGGGAGGAACTTGCACAACACCAAGGCTCAGGTTGTAATGGTTTCTTTTGTTTCCTATTAATACAAATAAGTCCATTCTTCTCAACAATTTTTTATTAATGAGTTGTTTCATATACTCCTTGATCTGTATGTTGAATATGTTTTATTTTATGAGATATTCAGGTGCTATGTAATCATTTGATTGTTAGTGAATGCAGGTTTCGAAGTGAAGGAGGAGCTCATCCAGATCAACGAGGCTGGACTACTACAACAGCGTTGGACTATAGGTAGGATCTAAAACACTTGATTTATTGTATGGTAAATGCATGTTTAGAAAAGGATTGCTCTTAATTGTCTTGTTTGTCACTAGAAAGTCTTAGGCTTCTAGGGAGGTTGGTTTTGTCTGCAAGATTAACTCTTTCCGCATGACAAATTGGCGACTCCATTGGGGAACTCCATTGATGTGAATGATTTTTCCTTTGTATGAAACTTTGATTTGAGAAAACTCTTTTGTTTTCTGGTTTTTGGCTGTTTGACTGTGTATTTGGGTGGGCTAGCTTAGAGTTAAGTTAGATTTTAGTTTTTCTTGGTCTTTCTAGTAGTACGCACCCTCTGAGTTGAGCACAGTGCGTATCTGTATGCACTGCAGCTTTTTACACAAAGCATGCACGCACCTGTGCAAACAGGCTGCCTACGTACCCTGTCAAAAATTGAGAAAATTTCCAATTTTTCCATTTTTCCTCTTAGATTTTGTCTTTAATTATTTTTTACTGCCCAGATCCACTGGTTACCTGTCAAAAGTTTTCATCTTGGCTAATTTCATTGGAATTCCTGCTTTAAGCTTTTATCAATTGGTTGTTTTGAGTCCCTTTTTTGAGAAATTATAAATTTGATTTCCTTTGGTCATTACTTGGAGGTTTGTCTCAGTCTTTTCACAATTTTGCATCTTTTTGCTCTTGTTTTTGCAAAAACATTTCCCCCTCATTCGCCGGGGGGGACTAAATTGTGTATGAGTGTTAATCGCCTTTGAGTGTTTTTATTTTTTTATCTTTGGAACTCTCACCCAATTTTATCAACTTGCACTTGATTGGTTCTTAGATTACATTAGAATCATCTTGTGTTTGAGAATTCTCTTGCATAGATCACATTTGCATAATTAGAATTCTCCTTTTCGGAATATGAATGAAAAATGTGCATAGATTACATTTGC
>APFE030102991.1:15751-50396 GCA_000404065.3 Pinus taeda | reverse complement strand
TGGCTACTACAGGCAATTTATTAATAAAAGAATGAAAAGTTACATAAGCTTCTCTCATGCACGGTGAACCTACAAATGACCCTCCATGCGCTTTAAATAGAATTCATGGACCAAACGGGTGTCAAGCCACAGATCAAGTGTCAGTAATACCGAGGAGAGAATGAACTGTCGGATCACTACATATCGTGACCGTCAGATTGTAATTTACAAAATGTACAACGGTAAAGACACACACTTTACCTAACTCTATACCTAACTCTATACTAGACCAAGTTGAACTTAACTATTTCCTATGTGTCGGAATATCCTAACAACAAGAACCCACAATGATCAGATGTGATAATCAAAGCACCATCAAATAGGGGAACAATCCTATATGTCATGCAAGGTCAAAGCATATAGACGCACAATATCATTTTGTAAGAGAAAAAGTCCAATCACAAGAAATTGCCCTAATATACTATAATACAAATGAGAATGTAGCTGACATATTCACTAAGCCTCTTGGGAAGGCAAAATTTGAGTTTTGTAGAAGGAAGTTATGTGTTGTAGAAAATCAAGATTATGTTGTAAGCCTAACTGAGACTTAGACCAGCAGGCATGACAATTAAGAGTATGTTTACAGTGTCTTCTGTATTGTACTATAACATATTTTTCATATCATTAGAATTAAGGGGGAGTGTTAGAAACCACTAATTCCAACCAATTACATTAAATGCACAACCTAGTTCCTTTTGGAAAATTTAGGAGGAAATTTCGAGAGTCAGATAGCTTCTTGAAGAAGCCACCATCACTGACTCCAGAAACTTCTCCACTGTGTATAAAAAGCATCTTCGGCAATCGAATGAGAAAGTTTCTGAGTGTTTGTATTTAGTTTTGGTTTTGTGTCTGCGTTCTCTAATTATTGGACAAAGGGTGATGGGGTGTTCTATTAAGGCACTCCTTATGTGAAGTGAGTCATTCAATTATGTGCCCTGATTGGCATGATATATTGCACATGATGAAGATATAGTCCCACAAATCTTACAAAAAAAACAAAAACATGTTTATTATAAGTTACTTCCCACCATAATTCAAGAAAGTATTTGCATTAAAAATGGATAGGAATAATATGAAATAAATATACTTATGAGAAGTTACTTCCCACCATATTTATATTTCCTCAACAATTATGTAGGAGTAAAACTATAAATGTGTAGACCTACCAGTGGCTAACATCCACCAAAATTATCCACTTCAGATCACAATTTATTATTTCTTGCCAATGCAAGACTTAAAATTCAATTTGCCTATTCGACAATATTAATTTTGCATTAATCGATGTAACTTCTAACTTTTTATGCAATTTTTTACAAAGCATAATTTCTAACTTTAGTAACATGGACTAAGTTGCCCTATATGTATTAGCAATTTCCCAATTCTACCTTTCCTTATTCGCTAATGTTCATGAATTTCATGGAAAGTACCCAAAGATTCCCATTCAACTTGAATAGGGGCCTCTTGGTTTATTGAGGCAATGATAAGTAAATATACTTCCCACCATATAAATGGAATTATAAAAAAATAATTTAAATAATTTTTTTATTTACAATTAATTTGTTATAAAAAACATGAAAAGTTATTTCCCTTTATAATTATTTTAACAATAAATTTCATACCCACAACTATCCAACTAAAATCTATTCTAAACTCTTTCTTACTCAAGTCATTGATTCCACTTCTCTAAATAAGAAAAGAGAGCATCTTAGTAACTCATTCCTAATCAATAGTTAATCCATCTCTTAAATTAACAAAACTTTCACATAACTTTCCCTTTGAAATCAAGAACATCTCCTTCCACTATGCCACTCCTAGCACAAATTTCCCTCATTTATATCCATGGCATCACATATCATCATATTTAGAAGATTTATTAAAAAACATTGAAATTATTTTTAAACCTTGTAACCTTTTTTAAGAATATAGCTTTTGTGCAAAATCTTACATTGAAAAAACTAGAAAGTCAATTACAATCTATCTCAAAGAAAGTATAATTATACACTTCATGATTGTATCACTAATTCAATTATCTAGGACACCCCAAAAGTTAAACAAACACATTTATTTTGACCAAATGAAAATCCTAGAATCAACAACGTATTATTCCTATTTTATAATTAATTATAGAAAACTATTAAAAATAAAAACAATTTAAACATTTTAATTGAGAAAATAACTATAAGTCTAATTATTGTTAGAATTCTATGATTAATTCTTAACATCAAGGGTTTTTCCCCTTATTTTTAATCTCTTTTCCAGTAAATTCTTATTCAGTCTTCATTTTCCTAACTAAATTAGAATTCTAATCTTATTTACTCTCTCATTCTTTTATTTATTGAATTTTCTCTCCTTTTTATTTTTCCGCATATCTTATTTTCACATTATAATTAATTTAGTGTTTCTTTTAATAATATAAATTATATTTTACAAAGAAAATCCATGATATAATATTTTTTTGTCAAACACTTAGATTAAATTTAATTAAAATATATCTTATATATTTTAAAATATATGAAATATTAGAATGTATCATATGAAATTTATTTTTAAATTTATATCTAAATTAACTAAAATTTATGTCTATATATTTATAAAATTTCTGACACATAAAGCCTTTCCATATTATTCAAATAAATTCTATAAATATTTGTAATAATCATCAAAATAAATATTATATAAATATTAGTTATATAATATTAAAGTGGTTAATTTTCTATATATTATGTAGATTTTTTTATACTTTCCTTTTAATCAGATAAATATATAATATATTTAATTAATAATACATTATTTCTACATAATCTTAAACATAAATGTATGAATTATTAAAGAAATCTAATAATACAATGATATTTAATTAATAAATTATTATAGGTTTACATAATCCTTAAAGATATGATGTATTAATTAATTAAAGATAATTTCTGCGATCATTTTTTAATTTGAAGTTTAAGTGTTTCCGGTTTTAAATTCTTATTTCTTAGTAGTCATAATCAGCTAATTTTCTCGAGTTAAATCCATTTCTAACTCGATCTATAAAATTTGAAAGAATGAGGATCTATACGCAAACATAATTTGGGTGCATCCGAATGCCTTTTTAAAGTTATGTCAATCTGACATATATAAAAATGGCTAAAGTTAAACAAACGTCTTTCACGTTAACATTCTGTATGAGATTCGTATTGTAGGTACTGAAAGAAGTGGAGAAGGCAATGATTACCACCAGTTTTCTTTAGTCAAAATACACTAATGCCATTTTAAAGGGTTACTCATATGAGAGATGCACAAGTCGGATGCATTTCGATCCTTTCCATGTTATCAATGTGGAACATGGGATGTACGTGCATATTATGTCAACGTGGACTTCATTGATCTGTGTTATGAAACTCGCAGTTGATATTGCGATGCAATTTGGAAGGGTTGGAATGCGCCTAGTTTGTGTATGTGTATATTAATTTTTTATGAGTTTGGTAAGGTGTATGCGTATACTAATTTTTTATGATTTTGGTAAGAGGTGTTTATTTTTTGAGCGGCACATTATAGTAGGACAATATATTCAATGTGATTTGAATTTTGACCTAGTAGATTTCACTCAACGAATTGAGTGTCTCACCACACATCAGTGTATTATGTTTCTATTTTTTTAAGTGCCATGTTTTGTGTTAGAAATGAATTTATATTTTTATTTTAAAAAATGACATATTCAAGATAAGCATTTATTTAAATTTAATAAAGAAAATTGGTTTTTCTTGGGAAAGAGCAAATTTTAAGAAGCTCTCTTAATAAATCAACCTATTGAATTGTGAGATTTTGATAAATTTTTTGTGATTTTTTTTACAAAATTAGAAAACATTGTAAAAGTGGTTAATCATGATAATATATACAACCAATATATAATAATAATAGAAAAATTCATTAAACTATAATATACTCATTTCCCATGTTTTAGAAAAGAAATATCATGGGTTATGTTTGTTGAGTTTTTTGGTATACAATGACAAATCTCTTTGTATGTTTTAATCATTTTTCCCAACAAATGTCTTATTAATACTTAATGGGAAACTAGATGGACAGGCAACCCAAAGTGTGTGACCCTGAAGTGTAGAGGTTATTTTGCTCAAAGCAGGAGTTGACACATCCAACTCACTCATATTCCATGCAATTCATATTCTAGAGGCTTTGACTGAAAATAAGGTATATTATTAGGTATCTCAAATTTGTGAATCTTCATATCAATTTTTTTTTCTTTCTTATACATTGCTTCTCTAACACCTAGATACTTATCCAATTCTTTGGTTTCAAATAAACCAATAACTTTAGGATTTGGCACTTTCTCACTATTTGTAGGTATTTCACCTCCATCTTGGCTCCTAACTATTTTAGTAGCTATTGCAGTTTATTCCACAATTCAAAACTCTAATAGTGTTCAATAAATGAACAATTTTTTAAAAAATAAAAAGAAAAATGAAATTGACGAGAAAATAAATATATATTAAATTTTATTTTTTTTAAGAAAGAAGAAAAAGTCATTAAAAATACACAATTTATGAGTTCAAAAATATAACAAATAAATAAAAAAACTAGTCTCTCCATGTTCTTTACTGGGTAGAAAATGTCGCAAAATAATAACCATGAAAGGAGTTTGCACTTCATGAAAGATAGTGCAATAAATATTTTGTCTTCCTCCACTCACTACATGTGACACTATTCTAGTATTGGCATCAAAAGTATGCTTGCTTTAGTGATAATAGACCTCCTATGATGAACACTTTTCTTAGTTATGAAAACCTCATTTACCCTTCTTAATAAATAATAAGCCTTAGCAAAAGGAATACAGTATAGACATAATAGATTCTAAAAGGAGAAGAATCAAGATGCTTCACTCATGCAGCAATGTGAAAGAAAATAGAAAAATATTTCCATGGACCATTAAATATATTAAAAATAATAATAATTATAATTATTAAGAGAATTGAATCCTCGAAAATAATAAAATCCATATATTAATGGTAATACCAGACATATTTCAATAAACATTTCAAAAATGTAAACAAAATACTTCTTATTCAACAAAAGTCTTTAGTTAAAGCTATTCAATATAGGCTAAATCATATTATAAATATATCTAAAATCACTTATTATCTATTTTCATTAATGGTATTTAAACACCATGATACAAAATAGTTTATGATACCAATTATACTTGACATAAATAAATAAAGTAAATCAAACATCTCATAACATAATATAGCATACAATAAAACACAAAATAAAATAATAATATATTTTATACACACTTCATTTTAACATGTTCAATTTATATACCCATTAAACCACTCTATATATATATATATATATAACACATGTAAAATTGTTATTTACTGAAAACATATAAAATATTACAACTTTGAATAATGACATAATTGTGTGCCACTACCACTATATAAATTGTCATCAGTGTCTTTGAGAGCTAGGTGAGGTAGTGAGGAGTTCACTTTCGTAAAAAATAAAAGGGGCCACCATTCACACTCACAAGTCACGATTCATATTATATTTCTAAGGTTGCTATACAAGCCACCCTTTTCCAACCCCATTTTCAGAGAGAAGGATTAAAAGGGGGTCATCATTTTCACTCGAAAGTCATTATTAGTCCCTGCCTTCGGCATAATAGGAGCTATAGCGATAGATAGGTGCTGATGTAGTATTATAAATAAAACACATGTGAAACTGTTATTTATGGAAAACATATAAAATATTACAACTTTGAATGGTGACATAATTGTGTGCCACTACCACTATATAGATTGACATTAATGTCTCTGAGAGCTAGGTGAGGTAGTGAGGAGTTCACTTTCATAAAGAAGAAAGGGGGCCACCATTCACACTCGCAAGTCACGATTCATATTATATTTCAAAGGTTGTTGTACAAGCCACCCTTTTCTAGCCTCACTTTCAAAGAGAGAAATATTAAAAGGGGGTTGTCATTTAAACCCGAAAGTCGTTATTAGTCCCTGCCTTCAGCATAATAGGGACTATAGCGATCGATACGTGCCGACGTAGTATTAAATGTCTTTCATCCATTTATAGATTCCATGCTTTAACCAATGTTTAAAAAATGCTCTGCCAAACTAACTTTTATCCAAACTTTCAGTTTGTACCTCTTCTTGATAGGGAGATAATATAATTTTGATAAAACTTACGATAACGAGTTTGAAATTTTAAAAAAGCATTACTTTCGAAGCCTTATTGCGAGGTTGTCAACTTTCACCACCCAAAATGAACTTTTATCCAAAGTATGAAAAATCACATGTACCTTTTTTTCCCTTTCTCTCTAAATGTTTGAAAATTTTGAAACTGCAACATACAAATACACTGAAAAAACTTTTATGGGAAGTTTGAAATGTTTGAAAAAACCGGATTCACCTTCTACCCAAAGTGTGAAAAGGCATACATATACATTGAAATAACTATACCACTTGTGCCATTTATGTTTGACATAACTATACCATTTTTTTCCACTTCCCACCATTATAGGCCATTGCTTCACTTTTGTCCACCTGCCACAGCTATACAACATCACTTCATCGCCTCTCTCGACAGATTATTACCTAGGCCACCGCTTCACTTTTGTCCACCTTCCATGGCTATAGACCATCTCTTCACCACCTCTCTCGACTGCTTACATAATAATTGTAGTCGTCATAATTTTCGATGAGATTTGTACTGTGTTAGAGAGAATGAGGGAATAAATCAATGGGACTAAGAAAAATATATGCATACAAAAATTTAAACATATATACTAAATAGATATTCAAAACAATTAAGGGTACTTTCTGGAGTTTGGAATATTATATAATTCTCTGGCAATTAAGATTGTGAGGGCACGAAGAGGTATTGAGATAATGGAGGGACAATTGTGGATTTCTGGTTTTGTAGCATTTGCTATATTTGTTATTACAGTATTTGTTGAAGCTATAAGATTTGTATGGTGGAAGCCTCAAAAAATACAAAAGCATTTGGAATTACAGGGAATAAGAAGCCCTCCCTACAAGGCATTTGTTGGAAATTCCAAAGAGATCGTGCAAATGGCACATGAAGTGAGTTTTGAAAATATGGGCTTATCTCACAATATTATCGCTTGAGTTCTCCCATTCTACCATCATTGGACGAAGTCCTACAGTTAAGTATTTTTGCTTCATATATTGCTTATTTTCTAATATATTAGAAGATTGAAATTATAGTTGGGAATCTTTAGTGGGTTTTAATTGTTTTTGTATATGTAGGTAGCACTTTTCTTTTTTGGTTTGGCCCTACAACAAGACCACTATTGCATAATAGACACAATATTACTTTTACTTTTCCTAGCTCGGGCTTTTTATCATGGTTTTAGTTTTTCAAGCTTTCTGTTATGTTGGACTCCATTTCAATATTAAAGCAATACAAACTGACAAAAGGAAAAACGGGTGCAGGCATATTAATCTAGCTGATGTAAAGCTTGGAACATTGTATATAGAGAATTCCTAAACTATAGTGCATACTTATTGCATGTTTTAAAAGGACATAGAATCCGTACAGATAAAATCTTTACCTGCAAGCTAGGGCATGGGTTCAACTTCCTAGCCCATATATGACCAATTTGAAACCAAAACCAACTCTTGATTTGGTTTCTTCGACTTATTTGACAATGCTTCTTTTTCATAGCTAAAACCCAATATTGCTTGGATTTGCGTATCTATAACATACACCATTTTTGGTTTTCAAAAAATTGAAATTCAGAACCATCTGGATGGAATTTGACCTTGGGTATCAAAACAATTGAAATTCATAACTATCTGAATGGAATTTGAAAATATAACAATATTTCTATTAAGGTGTAATGCATTGTACCTTCAGCAAAGCCAATGCGTACATATATCAGTAAATTAGTACATGAATCAGAGTATCCTTCACTGGAAGATTATGACAATTGCTCTTCTTTGTTGAATCATTACCCTGCAGCTTCATGTTGTGGTTGGTTAATCAATTTTATCATATTTGATTGATAAGGTATATTGCTAAATTGAATCAAAGTTTTCCAAATCTTGAAAATTCTCAAAGAAAATACTTAAAGTGCCTTCGACCCTTGCTTAGACCTACCTTCCTAATATCACCCAACTTACAACTTCAACCCTTGTTGCCTTCCTGATACTACCTTGCTAACTACTTCGATCTCTCTTGTTTCCTTCAAATTGATATCTATCGGGTTTGGGCAGGGGTTTCTGTAGATTGATTCCTCGAGCCAGCTAGTCCCTAGATCAGTTGAGTTGCATACCAGTAGTTTTCCTACCTAGGGATAGGAGGACATAGCCAAATAATGAGTGTTAGATACACCCTATTAGGAAGGAGACCATCTGGCTATCATTTATTTTAAGGGATGACACAACGAAACATCAATAGAAATAGAGGTGGGTTGGGTAGTCTGAAGATCTTATGCTTGAGATAGTGATTTTATCAAGTGATAAGAGTGAGAGACTCAGTGTTTGAAGGAGATTGAGAGATTGCAGTAAGGAGAGGGCCAAGAGTATCTTGTGGAGAAGTGTCTCAAAGGTCAAGATAACCTCAGCCTAGTGTGTGAAGGAGGCGGCTTTATGAGCCATAAGACAACCTCAGTGTGTGAAAGAGGTGGTTGTACCAACCATAAGACAACCTCAAGCGTTAGGTGATATCATAGTGCAATTCGTCTCAAGCATTAGGTGATATCATAGTGCAATTTGTGCAGTGACGATTTTTCCCAAGATCATACTCATAACCTAACTTATGTGCATAACCCTTACTTCTCCATGCACAGAGGATCAAACAATCAATAAGAGAAGGCACATTTGAAGAGGGGGCATGTGAGCTTCATGCAAGCCCGCACATGCTTAACCAACATGTTTTTGGTTGATTGATGCCACATGTTTATTTTAACATTTTGGGTAAGTTAAGTGGTCAAATATTTAACTATGAACATTACACTTTGTTAGGGCCTTGACATGCAGGTTCAAGTGGATTGCCAATGTATTTGTCTTTGTTTGCGTGCATATGAGTTTATTTTAATTGCATCCATTACCCTGCAATTCAAATCAATATATGATCACAATGGGGAAGGATTATTGTTCTTTATATTCTCGACGCAATATTTATTTATGAGAGAAAACATAGAACAGGACAAGATCGATCATAATTGGATATTCTTTCTAAAAGAAAACATCGCCTCCATTTCTATGAAAAATAACACAAATTGCTCAGACAACAATATTAAAACGATGGAGTTGGCATTGAGATATTCTATCGCATGCCATAAACAGCTAAAGGCACAAGTCTTGTCTGCTTAAACTCTTCATACATGGGTTTACATATAATTTTTCCTCCGAAATTCGTACAATAATTTTAAAAATGATGACTTCAAAAGTTGTTAACGTGAGTTTATTCAAATCTCTCATTACAATGTATACACATCATACAAATTTGTCTATTCAAGCATCATCACTCAGAGCCAAAGTCAAATCTGCACTCCCTCTGTCGTGAACTTATTACCATTGTAGATTTTGGGATATGATAGAAATTGACCTTTCTACTATGTATCAGATTTTGAGAATATCCTTTTGCTTGAGTTGGGGAGAGCACTTGAAATTTGAAGTGGCTAACATAGATAAAACCTGGTGTAAGTCTTGAAAATGACCAAACCCTATAGTTTTGTCATTATTTCTACATGTTGTATGATAAACTGGTCATGTGTATGAAGTAACAATTTCCCTATAGATTATTGTAATAATATACTCCAAAAGAATATGGAAATATGTGAAGTAACATGAACGATTACCTGCAAAAGGAAAAGTCGCTTGTCTCTGTGCTCTGGTCCATGTGAAAAAGAGATGTGAGTGCATTGTGCAAATCATATTGTCTACTTGAAGCTTTGAAGAGGTGGATCTACTAGTCCTCCAACCGCGATGATGCCTCATACACTGAATCTAATTGTTCTTTCTTTTCAAAGTTGTGGCAAACTGATAACAATAAATTTTGAAAGAACTAAAGTTGATATCAAGTTGGTTCTACCATCTAAGTATGAATTTGTTTCCACGATTAACTAATTAACATAGAATTTAATCTTCATCATCATTGAATCGAATTTTGTAAATTATTTTAATGCATCAATATTCTTGGAATAAAAAAAAAAAAAAACAAATACACAATAAAATAAAATATTCAGGAGTGGCAAGAAAAAAATTTCACTCGATTATTAGAATTTAATCTTCATCACCATTGAATAAAATTTTGTGAATTATTTTAATGTATCAATCGTTTTGGAGTTAAAAAAAAAAAAAAAAACAAAGAAACACACAATAAAATATTCATGGGTGGTAGGACTTTTCATATAGTGTTTAGGGATTTTATATAGTGTGAGTTATTTATAACGAGTGGAAAGTCGAGTGATAAAATCTTTTTAGTAAAAAGTATATGACGAAGAAATTTTGGGTTTTTTTAAAGTGTTTTTTGGAGTGATTTATGAAAAAAGAGTTTATTTTAAGAGAATGAAAAAAAGGAAAAGGCTTTTATTGGAAAGAGAATTTAGGGTTATGCAAATATTCGTCTATCTGCAAAATTATTTGGTTTTTTGTCAAATATGACAGTTTTTGGGTGAAGATTGTGCCTTATGGGGGTGCATATTGAAAATCATATTTTTTTTTCGAGGTGATATGGAAGATAGCCTCATGCAATCAACAAAGTAGCTATAAAAAAAAAAGCATGCAATAGTCATGGTTTGCAAAGCACAATAGAAGCATATTAAGAAAAGAAATCGAAAAGAAGAGGTAAACACCATTGCCATGGTTAGAGAGGTTCAGAATGTAGCTGAGGAACTGAGAATTCTAGCATAAGACAAAGAAGGAATCAAGGGTAATTGATGTAGCTTTTGATCTGCTACCACCTCCTATGTTTACATGTGAATTTTTTGATCATTAGGTTATAAAGATGCTAACTTTTCTTTGCACTAAAGAGTTGATTGAGTACAATTCCAATAACCCATATGATGTAGTATGGGATGTTTTAGCATTGAATTTTATAAAACAAGCATTGGACGAAAAGTGCTTGTGCAAGGTAGCAAAAGCTACAACTACAAAGGAAGCATGGAAATTCTTAGAAGCAGAGTTTGCTACAAGGGGCAGTGACATGCAACATCAGGTTATGTCACAAGAAAATAAGTCACCACTAGATCTAAGAATATATAAGAAAGATCTTAAGAGGAAAGCAGAGATTGGAGAACCCCACTCAAAAGTGGATGATGGTTGTTAAGAACATAAAATTGAAACTAATTATGCAAGCATGCATATGGATGAAGAAGATGCAGCAAATATTGCAGAGAGAAAAGTTAAAGCCTCTGTTTGAAATAGAGAAAGAGCAAATAAATGATCAAGGAATCCATTGTAACATGGACAAGAGCAATGAAGTGTCTGTTAGGGTTCAAGTGAAATAAATATAACAATCAAGAAATACACATTCAAACCATGTACACCATGATTAACTGGAAAACCCTAATTGGGGGAAAAGCCAACCAACAATAGATCTATTGTTGTCCTTGGCTAAAACATAGCCAAGCCGGCCAACAACCTGGGCTTTCACCACTCAACTATGGCTACCTACAATGGAGAATACACAAGCCTTTTAAGGGCTTCAACTACATGTAATACCATGAGCTCAATACCATGAGTCACCAATACTAGGTGCCCAAAACCACAACTGTTAACCATAACTGTTGACATAACCTCAACTCCACTAGAGGGTCAAGTTTATCTAACAATCCCCCCTTTAAAATTGACTTTGGGTTTTCCTTGGCCAAATCTACCAAGTGAGCTAGCCACCACTCACCTCCAGGCCCTACCCAGTCAATGTTAGGGTATTTGATAATCTCACAAGCTGTCCTAGTTCAACATGCTTCATCATACCACCACATGCATCCCCATATCACCCAAGTGGACATTCAGACTTTGCCAGTGATTTACTGGGGTACGCATGCCTTACTAAGTCTTACAGTCGTATACACATTTACATGAAAGTTTCCATTTTATTTTTATTTTCTTTCTATCTTGACCCACACACAACTTGAACCGCTGCAAGTTTAACGATGCATTATTAATCCCAACCCTTTTCCCTCTCCAGACGGCTTGACTAAACCCTTCAATACAACCATGGTCTCGGAGGGATTATTACTCTCGGACAGGGGTTGAGGTTTCAAACCCCCTACTCTACAACTCCAGAAGCTTTTCTTTGATGTACTCACCTGCCTGGGGTTGGATGTTCGAGGTAAGTGCAGGCACCGTGAGTGGCACCCTTCGGTCCTTTGACGAGGCAATCTTGTGTGCAGAACCATGGGCTACACTGAGCCCTATTTCATTTTTCATTTTCTGGAAATTACTCTCTGTTCCTTCATCTTCATCGGTGTCAAAACTTAGGAGGTTCCGAGGTGGTGGCGGCCTCGATGATGTTAGTCTCATCAAGCCCAGAGTCGATCCAAGTCTGTCAAAGAACATGTACCTATAGCCTGTGTGTAAAGTCTTTCAAATGCGAATCTACACACTCAGTGCCTCTCCGAGTGAATCACGCGGCTCCTCTGCCCAACGATCATGGCTCCAAAAAAAAAAAAAAAACAAGACGAGGGTTTCCTTCTTTTTTCCCGTGATTTATTTTCAACACAACGCTTTGCTGACGCTTCCACTGCCTCCTCCGTGTAGTTTCTTTTCAGCCTGCGATGCTTTGCTCGCGCTCCTGCTACCTCCTCCGTGGGCACTACCTCTGCATTTAATTCTTCATTTTCTTTTTGCTCCCCATGGTTTCTTTTCACCCCGGGACCCTCTGTTGGCGCTTCCAGCTCCTTCGTGAGCAGTATCTCTACGTTTAATTCTTCATTTTCTTCTTCCTCCTCATTGATCAAGGCCTTGGCAAAGCCTTTAGACTTCATTTTCTTCTTGCTCCTCATCAAACCATCACTCAACAAACACTGTTGGTTTGTGCAACGAGCTATTTCTTCAACCAGCGCCACTACTTCGTCGGTAGATGGGAACATTTCAAACAACTAACCAGGGCCCTTGGTAACCACAGCTCTGATACCACTCGTTAGGGTTGAAGAGAAATAAATATAACAATCAAGAAATACACATTCAAACCATGTACATCATGATTATCTAGAAAACCTCAATTGGGGGAAAAACCAACCAACAATAAATCTATTATTGTCCTTGGCTAAAACATAGCAAAGCCAGCCAACAACCTGAGCTTTCACCACTCAACCATGGCTACCTACAATGGAGAATACACAAGCCTTTTAAGGGCTTCAACTACATGTAATACCATGAGTTCAATACCATGAGTCACCAATACTAGGTACCCAAAACCACAACTGTTAACCATAACTGTTGACATAACCTCAACTCCACGAGAGGGTTAAGTTTATCTAACAATGTCATAGGTTGTAGGGGAAAATCTTGTCTTTTCATAATTCTCTTGTTAACTTTAGAACGATAACGATAATTTTGAAAACATTAAAATTGATACCCGGTTGTTTTTGTTATTTCACTCTGAATTTGATTTAATTTCAAATCTAATTTTCTTGCCGCATGGATTTAAACATTATGAATATACTCTAAATCTAATTTAAGAATATACCCATATCACACAAATTTAACGGCAAGGTTTCTCCTTTAACATGGCCGGCAGGGACTACCGCTGCCTCCAACACTTCTTCATGTTATGTTTTGAAGGTTGTTGTACAAGTGGCCAAGCCCCTTTTTGGGCAGAAGGCAACTGAAGTGGATATAGCATACGGCTATGATTAAAATTGGAACTGAAATCAGTATGATAATGAGTAGGCAAATTGTGCCTAGTGGCAGGCACCCTAAGTTCATCTTTCAGTAAATTACAGGTTTTATTAACAAGAGCATAATACCGCTTTGCATTGGGTCGAAAAGGAACCCCGGAGCTTTGAGAGCGATCGACCAGGTGCAGATGGGCTTCCAAATTGTGACAGCAACTCACACCAGCGTTCTCTTTTAGATATGGAGAATCAAAGTTATTGATTCTTAATAAATGGCACTGTCTCCATTGCTTCCATTAATCCTTTTGAATTTGATATTTCATTAGACTTCTTGGGTAGCCATTCATTCATAAAAATTCTTGGCATTTGAGAGATCCAATCATGCGTATTTACTATTCTCAACGTTTTAACGCCTCTGTTTGAAGTCATGGTTTGCAAGTCTTGGTCCCCCAAAAGAGAACACTGCTACTGGTGTACTATTTGAGTTTGATGCCAAGTTTTCTCCAATCTGGTATGCACTCAAGAGCGCCAAAGCTGCTCCTAGACTGTGCCCTGTAATGGTAATACCCTCGTATAATTCTAATTGCCTCTGCACCTCATCCATAATCTGCTCAGATGCGCTCTTCGTGCTATTATTATGATTGTCACCATGGCTGTTTCGCTGAGAAGTATACAGACTTAAAATTCCATTTTCCACCTTTGGGTTAAGATCAGAGTTATGAATATTATCAGAGTTTAACTGGTTTCAAATCTGTCTTGAGATTTTCAGCCCATTCAAGCGGATTCATGGTGCCTGTCCATGCAATAACTATATCTCTTCGACCTAATCTTTTAGTCTCTTCCAAGTTATCACTCACAGCCAAAAATCCCATCCAGTTAGACTTCTGACATTTTAGGGTTTCATTCGATAGTTTCAAAAGCCAATTGGGAACTTGGACATTGGGAGTTGCATGGAGATATTTGGTTACCCTGTAGCCAGTGTTCCTCAACCCCCACTCTTTCAAAGAATGAATTAACTTCCCCACATGGGATGCACTAGCCACCATAAGAGCTCTCCATACTTCACAGTCTCTCTTCTTAGGTTTTCATCAAGGGGATCCAACAGGTCTCTCCAGTCATTAGCACCATAATATTCCCTCCATTTATCCACCAGACTCTTCTTAGGAGAAGGATTGGGTCTACGCAGTCTGCTCATCCAATCATCATAGTTCCAAGAATTGTGTATGCCGTTGGATTTCCTCTGATTTCAAAACGGGGAATCTAATATTTTGTTGCTGGAACCTATGAATTTGGCTGATAAGCCCCCGTCAATTAGGGATGTGATTTCCAGTCGTTTAGACCAAACTAATCTCTTTTGTGAAGGGTTCTTTACAAGATTTAGAGTGGATGAAGAGCCTCTAGGAGTGGAGTTTGATATATTCTTGAGGCCTGCAGTGGAGTTGTGTGTTATGGCTAGTAAGGAAGATAACGTAACCTGTTTCAAAGACCCAAGGAGTTCCATATGGTGTGAAAGAAATAATATTGAAAGGATTGAAAAATAGACTCTCTTTGGGGGATTGCAACGAACTGTGAAATTAGTGCAGCGATGCCCCTGATTATATATTCCCAGTTTGTGTTCTAACAGTTACTGTCCTTTCCTCGATTTTATTTCCTTCGCGTGAGGATTATGTTTGCTTTTGAAAAATCGGTGATGAACGCGGTAGAGAAAACTAAGTAGCACGCCGTGCAGACAACACGATTGATACTGTAAACACAAATTTCATAGGAAGCCTATGATGACCAACTCTTGTATGAGCTCCATCCTTCGCTGACAATCATTTCCACTACACTCACAAACAGTTTCCAGAGGATATCTCTTATTTTTAAGCATGTAGAAACTCACGTTCATCATGGGCAACATTTGTTTTTGGCTGCGTCTGCAATTCTACAAGAATTTATTTTCATTAAAGAGACTCTTTTCTATATTCATTAAAAATCAAATGCTTTTTTAACAAATGAAATTTAAAATTTTTGAAAATTAAGTTTTGAAGTAGTTTTCAAATGTTAAATTTATATTTACATATATATTTGTATTTAGAAAAATCGGTAGTTAAGTTCGGCTGTTAATGAGCACTTGAGCAACTCAGGGAATTTATTGATATTTTATTACTATTCACATGTAAATGGAATTAAGAATAATAATTGGGAATTTATTGATATTTTATTACTATTAAAATATTAAAATATAAATGGAATTAAGAATAATAGTTTAAATAATATATTTGTTTAATTAATTTATGATAAAAAAAGTTATGGTTTTATTTGCTATAATACAAATAGAATTATAATATAAAATGGAATTATCAAAGCAACATTTTTATCTAAAATTAATTCATTATAAAAATAATGAAAAGTTATAGTTTTATAATATTTTTATTTTAATATTTTAATATTAAATTTTGTTGTACACTTAATTTGTTAATGGTTGGTGTAATGTGAACAGGAATCCAAGAGACTTATCGGTATGTGAAAAACAAGGGACACAAGGAAATGTATAAATGTGTAAATAATAAATGCAATGAATGTTTATATCCCTATGTGTCTAACCTGGTATCAGAAATCTAGCCACTTCTTTCTGTGGCGTATCTCTGCACGTCAATTCTGGCCATTGCTCATCAGAATTGTTGTCATACATAGTCTGCTTGTCTTGTGGTCTTCCTGGTACTAAGAACTTTGTTATTATGCGTGTTACCTTTATGATTTGACCGTATCTTCACAGATTTGTTAAGTGCACTCTATTTCAGCGGTAATTCTCCCTGCACACTTCAGCTCCATCCAACTCTGCCATCCCTGTCAAGCACAAACACCTCTGAGAACATAACCCTTTCTGATTTTCAGGAATGCGGTGTCACACTGACTCCAAAGAATCTTCTCACAGAGAAAAGGAAAAAATATGATGCTTTTCCTTAAAAGGCCATTAGGTCGAGATCATGCAACAGAGAATAAAAAATTGACCTACAACTGCACAAACATCACATTCCTGTTAGAAGGCCTCTTTGCATGCCCGAATCGTGCGCGCCTATCCATTATTATCGCCATGAGCAATTTCAGTGATTTTTATAGCTCCTATTAAATGTGCTGAAGAAGCTATGGTGAATGGGCATCCCTTCTAAAAAACCCATGCCTAGGTTCTCCACAACCTCAACGAGCAGCTCGAGACCGACGACGTCTTTTACAAGAAGAGAACTAAAATTTGTAAAAGAAAAGGGAATTTATGTGGGAGAAAGTTATAAGCCTTCAAGCTCTAATGTCCAATTTCCTTCGGCAACCTGTGGAAGAGGATAAAGTTGTTGAGGACGACGATGAAAGAAATGGAGGACTTGAACCTAAGTGAATACCTTTCAACTTAGTTATGAATGTGGTTCTTGATGGTTTTTCCTTCAAAGTTTACACTATGCCCATGGAGAAGTTCGTGTATGCGGAATTGTTGTAGTGTTGAATGCTAGCCCTGAACTATGGTTCCTCACTGACTTGTAAAGCCGAACTTCGAACACCATTGAAGTAGTCCTGGCATGTGTGTTGAATTGATTTATCAGAGTTGTGGAACATTCGTTGAATAATCATTTAAATATGTAAAGGCATTGGTACATATTAGATGTCGTGTGGCTCATTTGTTGGAATTTTCTGCTTAATTCCTTAACAAACAGACAACACAAAAATGCTCTGTTTTTACTCTGTTTCTGCACAAAAAACTGAAAGTTTCGTTTTCTGGAAATGGTGTTGCAGCAACAGGATTCGGTGTTGCAGCAACAGAGAGTTGGTGTTGCAGCAACAGGAATTTGGTGTTGCAGCAACAGGATTTAGTGTTGCAGCAACAGAGAGTTGGTGTTGCAGCAACAGGAATTTGGTGTTGTAGCAACGCTGATCGTGGTGTTGCAGCAACGCGAAATTTGACGTTTTGGTGTTACATCAACTAAAAATGGTTGGCGTCAAAATCACTTATAAACTTACAGTGAGACAATTGACGCTTGGTGTAACAGCAACTAAAACAAGTGACGTCAAATCACTAATAGACTTAGAGTAAAATCAAAGTGTTTTTGACATTTGGTGTAACAGCAACAGAAAATTAGCAAAATAGTAAACTTGTATTCATAAACAATTAACAAGCTGGTACAGAAAATTCAACTGTGACAAGAGGAACACTTCAGTTCCAGAAATCGATTTTCTCTATCTCAGAAAATCGCAGGTTCAGCACTGTGTGCATTTACAGAAGAGACTCACTATGTTCTTCTAACCTTCACTCTTTTATCTCAGAGTACAGAAACAGAACTGCTGTTCAGAAATCTCTTGCACTCACTCAGAAAACAGAACTGTTGTTCTTTTTCTCTCATACACTTAAAAAACAGAACTGTTGTGCGTTACATTTATAGGAAAACAAATATCTGTGTTAAAACAATAAACTAAGTAAAATATCTACTGATATTTATCTGCGTATTTATTGCAGAAGAGGCGGTGATGACTTTCTCACTTGAAAACAAGTCGGTTGCAGGGGAATTAATTTATGCACATTTAATGCTCATTTAAAGTGCAAAAATATCATAAGACTTTTGCTGCTTCCGGATAATCTGCAATAACTGCTGAAGATCAGATCTCTGTTCAGCATTTATGTGATGTAGTTGGAATTAAATTCCAACACTCACCCTTAATTTCAACTGTTGGTTTATTAGTCATACCCAGACACTTCATCAAAAATTCGAAACTTTTCTGATCCATTGGTTTGGTCAGAATATCAGCAACTTGCTCCTTCTCTGCTCTCATGGCAGATGTAATTTCAAATCTCTTCCCTATAGGAAGAACCATCTAATAGAGTTCTACCAGGGTCTTCATCAAATCTTCAATCTCTTCCTCTGTCATATTGACAAGGGTGTTGGTAGTAAAGCCCATCTTAGCCATCTTGGCAAGAGTTACATATCGAACTCCATATTCTTTAAACAGATCTTCAAGAACTTCAATTCCTTTCTCCCATTGATGAGTTTTGTCCATTTCCTATCCTCAACTACATTTTTGAAATGAATAGAGTCATCAACATGACTAGATAAAGAAAACAAAGAATTTGTACCTTCATTTGTTGCTTCTTGTGGTGTGCTTGGAGAAGCACATTCACTTCTCCTCAAGGCTGCGACTTGCTGCCCTTGTGTTGGCGCTGCTGTTTGGGGATGCATTCCAGCCATCTCCTCATCATCTTCATCACGAGACAAACAGTTTTTATCATTCACTGTTTTCTCTAAGCTTTCATCATAAGCTTCCTCCTCAATGAACTGAGGTTTTACTGTCTCCATGCCTTGATAGGCTGTCTTGAGAGTTTCCCATGCTTCTTTGGATGTCTTAGCTGCTGCTATCCTTGGAAACACACTCTCATCCACTGCTCGATACAAGAAGTAGAGGGCCAAAGCATCCTTCTTCTTATAGCTCTTCAACTGGTCTTTCTCTGCCTGAGTTAAGCTATTAAACTCATTTTTATCTGTTGGTTCTTCAAAACCATCCTCAACAATTTGCCATAAATCTTGTGAGGTAAACAGGGCTCTCATAACTATTGCCCAATAGTCATAGTTTTTACCATTTAATAGTGGGAGCTGAGTATTAAACATACCCATGCTAGTGTTGGCGCTGGCCATTCCTTGCACTTTAAACTATGCTTCAAATACAGTCTAGTATTTAAATAACTGGTTGTATAAATAACTAAGAAATACCTTGGATCCTTTCTTGATTGTGTCTTCACTCTGTTGGAGAAGCTGTTGCAGCAAGAAACCTTCCTTCAGCTTCTTTGATGCCTTCAAAGAGCCTGGACTAGCTCTAATACCATGTTGGAATTTTCTTCTTAATTCCTTAACAAACACACAACACAAAAATGCTCTGTTTTTACTCTGTTTCTGCATAGACAACTGAAAATTTCGTTTTCTGGAAATGGTGTTGCAGCAATAGGATTCGGTGTTGCAGCAACAGGATTCGGTGTTGCAGCAACAGGATTCGGTGTTGCAGCAACAGAGAGTTGGTGTTCCAGCAACAGGAATTTGGTGTTGCAGCAACAGGATTTGGTGTTGCAGCAACAGAGAGTTGGTGTTGCAGCAACAAGAATTTGGTGTTGCAGCAACGCTGATCGTGG
Source organism: Pinus taeda (assembly GCA_000404065.3). NCBI lineage: Eukaryota > Viridiplantae > Streptophyta > Pinopsida > Pinales > Pinaceae > Pinus > Pinus taeda. The sequence goes on along the minus strand of APFE030102991.1, from coordinate 30,390 downwards.
TGTTGCAGTAACGCGAAATTTGACGCTTTGGTGTTACAGCAACTAAAAATAGTTGGCGTCAAAATCACTTATAAACTTACAGTGAGACAATTGACGCTTGGTGTAACAGCAACTGAAACAAGTGACGTCAAATCACTAATAGACTTACAGAGTAAAATCAAAGTGTTTTTGACACTTGGTGTAACAGCAACATAAAATCAGCAAAATAGTAAACTTGTATTCATAAACAATAAACAAGCTGATACAGAAAATTTAACTGTTACAAGAGGAACACTTCAGTTCCAGAAATCGATTTTTTCTATCTCAGAAAATTGCAGGTTCAGCATTGCTGTGCATTTACAGAAGAGACTCACTATGTTCTTCTAACCTTCACTCTTTTCTCTCAGAGTACAGAAACAGAACTGCTGTTCAGAAATCTCTTGCACTCACTCAGAAAACAAAACTGCTATTCTTTTTCTCTCATACACTTAAAAAACAGAACTGTTGTGCATTACATTTATAGGAAAACAAATATCTGTGTTAAAACAATAAACTAAGTAAAATATCTGTTGATATTTATCTGCGTATTTATTGCAGAAGAGGCGGTGATGACTTTCTCACTTGAAAACAAGTCGGTTGCAGGGGAATTGATTTCTGCCCATTTAATTCTCATTTAAAGTGCAAAAATATCAGAAGACTTTTGCTGCTTCCGGATAATCTGCAATAACTGCTGAAGATCAAATCTCTGTTCAGCATTTATGTGATGTAGTTGGAATTAAATTCCAACATCATTCTCTACGTTTGACAGTGCGTCTGTGCATTATTTAGGACTGCTCTTGATATGAGCACCTCATCATGTTCCTTTTCTACATTGAAACAATGTACCGTAACATAATATCATAAGTTTTGAAGACTGTGTAAGCTGGTTCATTGGCCTTTTAACATGGGTGGTGTCTTTTGTTCATCACGGTGCATTGATTAAGGTATTTGTTTCAGTCAACTATGTCGTATTGAATGTGTTGCGATGTGTTGCAAACCTGAAGTTGTCGTTCCATAAGAGAGCAGTGCCATTTTTACGCATAGATAAAGCGAGTCGAGTGCAACACAATATCTATATTCTGCACTTGTTGCGTCTTTCTCACACCTTCCAAAGCTACTGCTCTCTCGACTGTGAGGATTTGAAGACTCTTCTACTCGCTTAATAGGTGGCTGAGTTGTTATAAAATTCAAGGAGTTATCTTCTCAGCATGTCCGTAGAGACAATTGACCATGTCTTCTCATATCGTCTAGCGTCTACTACAAGTTTTTGAAGAGTAAGGTTTGAAAGATCCGGAGTCAAGGTTAATGATTATTCTACCATTAATTTGAAAATTATTATGGTTGATTCATTTTTCAATAATCTAAGAAGGAAAGAGGTCATTCCAGCATCGAGGCCAAGCAACTATACAAAGAGACTGATAATGTCATTTTAAAACAATCCATTCCTTTAGTTGTGTCCTCGAGACCCGAAGAGGCATACAATCTTGATAACAGTAAGTTACTGAATTTTGATCATTTTGAAATCGTTGCTCAAAAGATTAGTCTCATTTGATGGTGTAAATAAACCTTCCTGCATTGAATTCTTCCCTCTTCTTGTCCTTGAATTATTTTACTCAAGAAGAGTGGATTAACTAATATTGTCTCAAAAAATAAGGTGAAGTTACAACAGACTTTTAAAGTTTTAAATGGTTAAAATTGATCATTTATTAGAGCTATTAAGAACTCTAATAGTGTACACAGTTGAAAGCACAGTGAAAATTTGCAAGGACACACTTTCTGATATTCAAATATGTTTATAAGACGCACAAGAAAAGATTGATTTTTGGTTACAAAAATCTTAGTTCCAGCGAGATGAGCTTCAATAGAAGCGTAGTTATCATTTTGAACTTGTCGCTATTTAGTAAAATCCTCTCTTTCAGATTGAGATAGATTCCCATGAGCTACCAGAAATTAATCAAGCCATTGAAACGAAAGATTTGCCAGAAAAGCAGAAATTCAGCATACACTTCCCAGCCCATCATCAGACATTGGGAAGAGGTTTTTCAACAACAAGCAAAGAACCGATCTTGGATATGACAAGGATGTGTCCTTTCATATTCCATAGTACACAAAGCGAATCCAACTTCAGAGTGTTGGATTTCTACAAGAGGGTTCATATTCACCTGGCCTACATCCTACTCCTTCACATTCACAGTAAAAAAGTTTCAAATGCCAACATTGTGACAGAGTTGGCCATGTGAAAGATCATTATTTTGATCTTCATCCATGTGAGCATTTTGGTCAGCATAATCATGATTCAAACAAATTCATCAGAAACATGCCTCTTACAAGAACAAAGATTAACCTTGGATGTATAACTTTTTGCCAATGAGCTTCAATAACTAAAAACATATTTCACTCGTATTAGAGAATTTGTTCTTGAGATTTGAAGAGTCTTGCAGTTGAGTTTTATTCATCTTCTCACCTTGTATCCGAAAGGGGGGGGATGATTGTCACCTACAAGTTTCAAAGCCACATCAAGTGAGCCTGAGCAACATCCCAAACATGTTGTTTCAATCTACAACCATATATGGTCATACCTATTTTCAGAGTTGTAGCCAAAGACATAGAAACCCCCTAAAAATTCCTTTGGTTGGTGGTGTTCCTCATACCATCATTGTAGACCTCCCTTTTCTAGGTTGAAGGTCTCCCTCTTCTAAACATTAAGGAGCACTTCTTCTAGCAGAAGACTTCATCTTCTTGCTAGATATGGAAGAGTTCTCGGAATCACACTAAGCATTCCTTTGGTTGGTGGCCTTCCTTAAACTTATGTAGGTTGCAAACCTCCCTTTTCCAGGTTGAAGGTCTCCCTCCGTGAAGCACTAAGGAGCACTTCCTATAATAGAAGATTTCAGATTCTTACCATATTTGGAAGAGTTCGATGAACTACACTAAGCATTCCAATGTTGGTGATGATCCATAAACCACTATTGGTTGAGACCTCGATTTATCCTACCTTATGCCATCATCTTAGAGAGAACATTCAACTTATTGTTGTCATTCGTTGTTGTACTTTTGTATTGCAACTCTCTTCCTGGACTCGTATATACCCCTTTGGATTAAACAGGGGAATGTTGGACACCTAATCCTCTAAGGGTTTGTATGGAATGTGAACAGTCACCGAAATCCAAGAGACCTCTTAATATGTGAAGACCAAGGGCCAGAAGGAAATGTATAAAAGTACATTATTGTGAATAATAAATGCAATGAATGTTTGTGTTACTTCTTGTCTTCTCCATGTGTCTCTAACACGGTATCAGAGCGGGTGAAATCTAGGCATGCTCCAACTTGAGGAACTTGTTTTTGTGGCCTTTCTTTGCATATCAGTTCTGGCCTCTGCTTATGAAAATTGTTGTCATACATGGTCTTATTGTTTTTTTGTCAACCTTGAACTAAGAACTTTGTGATTATGCGTGTTACATTTATGATGTGAATGTATCTTCGCAGATTTGTTGAGTGCAGTCTTTTTTAGCCATAACACTCCTTGCACACTTGAGATCCATCCATCTCTGCCATCCTTGTGAAGAAGAGATGCCTCCAAGAACAAAACACTTTCTGATTTCAGGCTTGTGGTGAAGTACTAACTCTAAAGGATTTGCTCACAGAGAAAAGAAAAAAATATGATGTCTTCCCATAAAATTCCATCAGATCGATATCATGCAGCAAAGAATAAAAATTTGGCCTACAACTACACAGGTATCACATTGTGTGATAAGGCCTCTTTGAATGCCTGAATGATGTGCATCTGTCCATTATTTGATGGACATGAACAATTCCAACCAATTTCGTAGCTCATGTTGAATGCGCTCAAGAAATGTAGACATGCTACAACTACCCACACAAAACATCATGTCAATACATGAAATGTAGACATGCTAGAACTACAATGATAGAGCTTCCTTAAAAATGGCTAGAACCTGAAATCTTTGAAATTGCAAAGATCTGATGACATCTTCTTTCATTGTCAGAGAAAATGAAATGTGGACTTGGCCCTCTGAATACTCTATAAATCACTTGTTCTTCCCCAAAGAAATTGGCCAAGAAATTTAGAGGAACATCTTAATAAATATGTAATGCTAGGTGCATTTGCTTAGTACATTTTGAAAGACTCCTCATCTATCCTAATATAAAATGGAAAATAAGTTGAGGACAAATCTCTCCTTACAACACAACCTAATACACGTTTACATCAATGATATCTCCCTATCACATTGAAACTCCTTCGTCTATAGTAACATTATATCCAATTTTTCTTTACGCCACCAACCAAATATTGGATAGTGCTTAAAGCTATATTTCTAAAAAAATAATTACTTTTAAACATGAAACAAATTTACATACATTCTCTATCTTTTACAACAATCAAAGCTTTTCAAAACTTAAAAATTACCAAGAATACTCACACTAATATTTATCACTGGAACTATAACTCATAATCATCATAACTATCAATTAAACATTTCTTTACAAATCCAATAAAACAACCATCTCCAAATTACTTAGCTCACAAAATGGCCAAGAAAAACTTCACACTAAAATCTTTCTTTCTTTCCGCACCTTATATATATATAATTAATGTTTTAATTATTTTTAATAAATTAAAAAAATATATGATTTTTATATGTTAAATTAGCTTTAAAACATAAAACCATTTTAGAAACACTAAATTTAATTATATATATAACCTATCCATTTTATCAAAATAGATAATTTATGAAATTTTATTGGGTTAAACTTGGTTTATGTAAATATATCTAGCGTGTAGAATGGCTACAATGCGAAACACAAAATAACTTTCAAATATAGGAGACAACAAACACCATGTTTATGCTCCAAACCAAATGGGGAAATTTTGAATAGCTTCTTGCTTTCATTGTAAAAATATTTGGTTATGATGTAGGGTTCTATGCCACTTTACCTTATAATAAGATATATGCTATATAAATATATATGGGTAATGGGGATACATGTAATAATTCCTTTTTCACTCTTTTTTCCTTTTTAGATTTTTGGGTCATTCAAAAATATATTTTTAATTATTTCATATATTTATTTTACTTATTTTTTATATTATTGCATTATTTTTTGTTTTATATTTTTATTAATGGTTAAATTTGTTAGTATGTATTAAGTTATATAAACATTATTTAATGTTTAATTTTTTTTGAGTTACACTTTTTCATTGAAAACATTTTTGGTGTCCGAAACCTTAGTTAAAACCAATTTGGATTATCTTTATTTATCAATTTCTGCTTAATCTCGCTCTATTTTTAGCTATTGGTAACAACTATGACTATGGCTATTAGCTCGAGCTATGAGCTCTAATTTTGGCTAAGTATTTTGTTGTGGTTCTTCGATTGATTGATCCACATTATTATGGTCTTCTCATTGATTCTCAACATTGAGATATCTTTAAATCTAAATTATTCAATCATAATTTATGTTAGAAAATTATATATTAAGGAGCAATGGAACACAAAAAATATTGCAAAAATATAAACACAGAAAACGCATAAAACAAGAGAGACACAGATATACGCGGTTCACCCAGTTTGGGTTACGTCCACGGAGAAATAGCCAGTCCTTCTTTTATTATATTATCCAGCAAACTAAAGGGATACAACCTATAGTAGATTCGTTGTAACACCCTCTTCGCTATCAATCTCCTCTCTCTTCCTCACTCAGAATACAGATATACATAGACGCAATACAATTTCCTCATATATAGTGAAGGGTTGTCTTCTAAGGCAAAAACTCTAAATTAAACATAACTTCTACCATCAGATCATCTGCCTAATGAACAGTCCAGATTGACTATAAATTACTAGACTTTTAGAAGACAATTTTACATCTATTTTTAGCTTTGGGGGCGTTGTCCCCAAACCCCTGCTGGGTGACCGCTGGCCCCTGGACCCCCCAGATAGCGGGGATCAGCCCCTTCGAACCCCCACAGGGAGGAAAAGTCCCCCCCCCCCGCAGCCCCTGCGTGGAAGGTGTACAGTCTTCCTAGGGTATACATCCAGCTGAGACCTCTAAATACAAAAGATAATCAAGCTCCACACGCAACAATCTCCCACTTGAGACTGATTATAGCATCTCCACCACTGCTTCATTTACTAGACAATAACTCCACTTTGGACCTGGTTGTTTCTCATCTTCTTCATCATACTTGAAGACCAATCAAAACTGAGAAGATTTTCAGTTTCTCCCTGGTTACAACTTTTGTTAGCATATCTGCAGGATTCTGCCTAGTGTGTATCTTTTCCAACTTCAAATGTCCATCTTCCAAAGCTGACCATATGAAATCGTACTTGAGCTGCATATGTTTAGTCTTGGAATGAAATGCAGAGTTATATGCAAGATGTATGGCACTCTGGCTGTCACTGTATAACCTACCCAACTCCTGCTTCTTACCCAATTCATCCAGAAACCTTTGTAACCAAAGGATTTCTTTACTAACCTCTATAGTAGCAACATACTTTGCTTCTCTTGTTGAAAGTGCAACAACACTTTGGATTTTTGAAACCCAACTGACAGTTGTTCCACCTACAACAAATAGATATCGTGTAGTGCTCCTCCTGTTATCTCTGTCACTTTCCATATTTGCATCAACATACCCTTGTAGAGCAATGTTTGAACAACCAAAGCATAATGCTTAATTTGTGGTACCTCTCAACTACCTGAGAATCCACTTCACTGCCATCCAATGTTCTTTTCCTGGATTGTTCATGTACCTGCATGCAACTCCCACTGGATGTGAAATATCAGGCCTTGTGCGTACCATTGCATACATTAAGCTTCCAACCGCTGATGCATATGGAACTTTAGACATATGAGCCATTTCATCCCGAGTCTTGGGACATGCCTCCTTAATTAATTTGAAATGGCAAGCCAAAGGTATACTAATTGGTTTTTCATTCTGCATATTAAACCTTTTCAACACCTTTTCTATGTACTCACTTTGAGACAATGTTAATTTGTGATTCTTCCTATCTCTAGTTATTCTCATACCAAGGATTTGTTTTGCAGCACCCAAATCCTTAATTTTAAATGAGTTTTCCAATTTCCTTTTGAGCACATTTATTTCCTGCATGTCATATACATACAATAACTATATAATATAGCTGCCATCATTTTTCCTTTTGAGATAAACACAATGATTAGAGTGACATCTAGTATAACCTTATTTAGTCATAAACCTGTCAAATTTTAGATACCATTGCCTTGGAGCCTGTTTTAAGCCATACAAGCTCTTCTTCAACCTGCACACTAGTTTCTCCTTCCCTTTTACCTCATATCCTTGTGGCTGATGCATATATATCTCTTCCTCCAAATCCCCATGGAGAAAGGTTGTCTTTACATCTAACTGCTCAAGATGTAAATCTTCAGTAGCTACTAGACTTAAAATAGTTCTGATTGAAATCATTTTCACAATAGGAGAAAATATCTCATCAAAGTCTCTACCCTTTTTCTATGCAAACCTTTTCACCACAAGTCTAGCTTTATACCTTTTTCTACCTCCATCTTCTTCCTTCAAATTGTAAACCCATTTATTCTGCAATGTTATTTTACCTGCAGGCAACCTGACTAAGTCCCAAGTCTGGTTATGTACTAAGGATTCCATCTCTTCTTTCATGGCTTGCTCCCACTTCTTCCTAGTTTCTACCTGCACTGCTTCTTCATAACCTTTCGGTTCACCAGAATCAGTCAACAATACATAATATAATGAAGGAGAGTATTGTTTAGGGGGTCTAGTTATCCTGGTAGATCTTCTAACACCACTTTCAGGTGTTTGAGGTGCTTTTTGCTATTGTGGTTGTTGTTCTAGCTGTTGATCATTATGAATTTTAGGTACCATCACTTTTCCTGTGATATCGTCAAGCACTGTGTATTCTCTGTTTTGTTTTTCCTATTTCTTTTCCTACAATTGATTCTTATACAAGACCTTTTCATTGAATATTACATCTCTACTTCTAATTATTTTTTTATTTTCATAATCATATAACCAATAACCAAAATCATTAACACCATATCCAATAAAGGTACATTTCTTTGATTTTTCCTCAAGCTTTGTTGTATTTTCTTTATTAATGTGGACAAAGGCTTCACGACCAAAAGTCTTTAAGAAAGAGTAGTTTACCTTTTTACCTATCCATGCCTCCTCTGGAATACCACCGTCCAAGGAACTTGAAGACCCTCTATTTATTAGATAAACAATAGTATCTACAGCATCTGCCCAAAATTGTAAAGGCAATTCTGCATGCAATCTCATGTACCTTGCATGCTCCATGATTGTCTTGTTCATCCTTTCTGACACGCCATTTTCTTGTGGTGTTCTCGGAATTGTCTTCTCTCTATGAATTCCATTCTCTGAATAGTACCTATCAAACTCTTTGCTACAATATTCACCTCTATTATCTGATCTGAGACACTTCAACCATTTTCCTGTTTCATTTTCAGCCAAAGCTTTCTATTTCTTGAAACTATCAAGTACATCAAATTTATTTCGAATACAATGAATCCAGGTTTTTCTAGTCGCATCATCAATAAAAGTAATATAATAACAAGAGCCACCAAGAGATGATACTTGAGCAGGTCCCCATACATTTTTATGCACAAGCTCTAATTTGTTTTCTCTTTTTTTCTTTCCCAACTCTAAGGAATCTGACTCTCTTTTGTTTTCCATAAACACAATTCTCACAAAATTTTAAATCAACATGCTTCAAACCTGGCAACAAATTTCTTGAGTGAAGAATCTGCATCCCCTTCTCACTCATGTTCCCGAGCCTATGATGCCACAATGTCGTATCTTCTCCTGTAGAGGTTAAAGCATTAACAAAATTAGAAATACCATTGCATAAGTACAATGTACCAATGTTTTCTCCTTTCGCTATTACCAGGGATCCTTTAGTGACCTTCCAGGTTTTATCTATGAAAGTAGTTATGCAACCTTCACCTCCCAACTGCCCTATTGAAATCAGATTTTTCTTCAGATCTAGAACATGCCTTACCTCCTTCAATAGCCATTGATTTCCATTATGTTGTTTTATTGAAAACTGTACCCATTCCAATGATTTTACAGGATTTATCATCACCCAATCGAACCTGTCCAAAATCTCCTTGAACATAATCATGAAAATGTTTCTTATCAGGTGTGGCATGGAATGAGGCCCCTGAATCTAGCACCCATGCATCAATAATATTTTTTAATGAGAGAATCAAAGCATCTTGCAACACATCACCTGTTACATTCGCTTCATGATTGTTTTCTTGTTGTGCATCTCTTTCTTTTCCCTTCCAAGCCTTGCAGTCTTTCTTTAGGTGTCCTTTCTTCCTGCATTTCCATCACACTATCCCCGATTTGGACTTGGATATGCATCTTCTTGACTTATTGCGATATCCACAGCTCTTTCCTCTTTCCATTTTTCTTCCCCTAGTCTCTATAGTCAAAGCATTACCTGATGTCTCACCGGAGCTTTTTCATCACATTTCATCACTAAGGATTGCAACGACAACATCATCAAACTTTAAAGTACTAGATCTAGAGATAGAGTTACTAATGGCCATAACTAAACCATTCCAACTTTCTGGCAATGAGCATAGAAATAACAGAGGCCTAACTTCATCATCAAAATTTACCCCTACAGAACTTAACTGACTTGTAACTGTATTAAAATCATCTAAATGGTCTGCAAGAGATCCACCTTCTAACATCTTCATATTAAATAAGTGCTTCATAAGAAATACCTTATTTGAGGTTGAGGGTTTTTCATATAGTTTGGCCAATGCCGACATTAAACCCTATGTTGTCGTTTCCTCTGAAATATTAAATGCTACAGACGCCGCTAGGCACAGTCGTATTGTTCCAAGTGCCTTTTTGTCGAGAATATCCCATTCTGTGTCTATCATACTTGTCAGCTTCTTTGTCTTTCCGCTCAATGGTAGATACAAATCTCTCTGATATAGATAATTTTCTATCTGCATCTTCCACAGCTGGTAGTTTTGGCCGTTGAATTTTTCGACCCTAAACCTACCATCTTCTCCCATTGCTCCCACTCGAACTAGGAGCCCTTCTCTCCTACGAGTTTATCAGCCAAATAGACCTTCGGCTCTGATACTAGTTGTTAGAAAATTATATATTATGAAGCAATGGAACACATAAAATATTGCAGAAATATAAACACAGAAAACACATAAAACAAGAGAGACATAGATATATGTGGTTCACCCAGTTTGGGTTACGTCCACAGAGAAATAGCCAGTCCTTCTTTTATTATATTATCCAGCAAACTAAAGAGATACAACCTATAGCAGATTTGTTGTAACACCCTCTTCGCTCTCAATCTCCTCTCTCTTCCTCACTTAGAATACAGATATACATAGACGCAATACAATTTCCTCATATATAGTGAGTGGTTGCCTTCTAGGGAAAAAACCCTAAATTAAACATAACTTCTACCGTTAGATCATTTGCCTAATGAATGGTCTAGATTGACTAGAAATAACTAGACTTTTACAAGACAATTTTACATCTATTTTTAGCTTCGGGGGCATTGCCCCCAAACCCCCACGGGGGGCGGGGGACAAGTCCACCGCGCACCCCCCGCGTGGAGGGGTGTACAGTCTTCCTGGGGCATACATCTGGTTGAGATCTTTGAATACATAAGATAATCAGGCTCCACACCCAACAATTTATTCTCATTTATAGTATGCAGGTCCTTTTCATTTTTAGAGTTATACATGGTCCATGTTGGAAGCAACTAAATGTGAACTCACATTATGGTATTCCTTTTTAAATAATATCATATCAATAATTTTCCATTACGAATAAAGTCTACAAAAAGGGTGTGTTTTCCCCCTTTTTCTAACATAAATGACTTTATATATGGAAGAAAATATGCTTAAAGGACACTCCATCTCTTTAGCGATTCCAATTTGAATGATAACATTTGTGTGCCAATATGACCTTCATGACTTATTTAGAAAATATTTTCTTTAATACTTATCATGGATTTCAAAGGAATTGCCAAGGGAATTTAACTCCATGCAACACTCTTAAATACATGTCAAATAAGGGATTTCTCTTATAGATTACAATGGAAACAATTGAATAAGGGCTTGCCAAAATGTGAGCATTAAGTTAATTTTGACATTAACCATTGGTTCTACTATAGCTCCCTATACAATATTTGCTCCTTGGTTTGAGGATGCATGTAACTCTTCATCTTCTCTACTTTTAATTGTGCAAAAAAATTTCTTCTTTCTAAATATTTTCGGTTGAAGCTCTAGCTAAGGCCTCCAACACTCTAGGTTCTAATTCCATTATATTTATATGGTGGGAAAGGATCTTAATATAGATTACTTGACATCATTTTTCTCTCCATATGATTTTTGGTTTCATATTAGATTAGGGAAGTGGTGGCCTGGGTGCAGGTGATATGGACAAACAGTTGAACCCTGATATAATTTCTTCTAGCTCTAGCTGAATTCCTCTTTTTGGTTCAAAAAATGTATCAGTCATCTACTGTTAGACTGATTGCTTCATGAGTTCTCCCTTTGATCACCCCAACCCTTGTTGTCGACACAAATCAAACCATAGGACTGTTTTCCTCCTTCCAGACTATAATTCCAGAGGAATTATAAAAATACACTATTGTTGCTTGAAAATGAGGAAACTGTGTTTTAAACGCAAAAGACATAATCGGTAGCTTTTGTTCCAAAGGAACATAATAACACTATCAGTGCTTTAAAAATACTATAGTGTTGATTCCAAAGAATTACACTATTGGCACAAGACTTCAAAGAAAAGCGTTATACCCAAATAACACTATCAACAATTACTGTTGGCCCTTCCAATGCTCCTTTGTCTGATGCGATAACATGTAGTGTTATCAGAGATCGCAATCGGCGATCCAATATTCTAAAGTCTTGGTTCCTTCTGCTTCGATCTTGCAATGCGATAAGCCTCGCAAACCCGATGACTTATCCACCTGCTCTATAGCATTTTGGATCGGAGCTATCAGAGTTTTGGACTTTGGCGGTTCCAAAGGTCCTTTTCGCTCCACTTGTGGTTCTGCGAAGCGATAATGGTTTGGACCCAATACATATAAGAGATAGATTTAATAAGATTTTAGGTCCACAACTTCGTTCAGACTAAGTATTTTCACGCGTTTCCTGTGGAAATAGAGTTTCCACTTACGGAACTCAACAATGCTTATAAGGAAAAGAGGTGTGCTAATATAAGGGAAAAACCCTACCAATAAGCTTAAATCAAGTATTAATAGGGAAACAGTGCCAAATCACCATTAACAAGGTTCATAAGAAAAGAATCGCAACCAAATACACATGCTAATACCAGTTAACATAGAACCATCAGTTCCAATGCGTAGAGAGAGTTCTTCCAAGATCACAATGCCTCTGGGATTGACTCACCCAAAGAAATCTCTTTATTTAATTTTTTAAAATAATAGAATAATCCATATTAGTCCTTATTCCTTTACAAAAGCATGCCAATTACATAGAGCAATTAAAGCAATTATCCATAAAGCTTACTACAATTTATCCATGAAGCGATTATTACAACATGATCTTATTCTTAAGTTCTATCCTTATCCTAAACTAGAAAGGCATGGAAATTGATGGCTAAAGGACCCCACTCCTCTGCTTGTGTATTTTTATTTTTATATTTTGAATAAGTATGAAGATTTTTCCTCCAAGTCGCATGCTCCTGTATCGGACTCCTGAGGAAAAAATTCTTCATGGGCTCCAGTCCATGAGCTCATCTACAGAACTGCCTAGTTTCTGTAGAATGTCTTATATAACCCAAGTAGCTTCATTGGTTGGTTGATCCTTCCATTTTACCAAATACTGGAATTACTCTCATCCCCTTGTCTTCTTAAACATCTTCTTGTCCAGAATTCTTTCTAGCTACAATTCCTTTGTTGTGGGTAATTGTTTTACCCAGTCAATCTCTTGGGTCTCTTGATCATTTTTTGTACCACTTGCAGTTTCACCTTCATAATTGTATAGGTCAACAACATTGAAAATTGGTGATATTCAACCATCAGGGGGTAATTCAATCTCGTAAGCATTTGTAGAGAATTTCCTCAATACTCTGCATGGTCCAATTTTCTTGAACTTCAATTTGTTATACTCCCTCTTTGGAAACCACTCCTTTCTAAGGTGTTCTAAAACCAAATCTCCAACTTCAAAGTTCACCTCTCTTCTTCACATGCCTGCTTTGGTTTTGTACTTGATGTTTCTAGCCTGTAGCTATTGTTTCACTTGTTCATGTATATCTTGCATTTCTGAAGCAAAATCTTCACCCTCTGCACTTCTCATCTCTTCTCTTCCCAAGTTTCTTAACTTACATACTCCTCTTGGATGCATTCCATAAACAATATGGAATGGACTCTATCTTGTACTGCTATTAGATGAGTCATTATATGCATATTCAGTGTTGGGTCCCTATAATACTAGTGATTACACCATTACTATTGTAGTTGTACCCCTTATTAATGTTTTTGTGCCCCTATTATCCCCATATTGTTATTACTGTGCCCCATAGAATCCCCCTATTGTTATTTTTGTGGCTTTATATTATTATTGTTAGGTCAGCTGTGGTTTTATGGTGAGCTCCTATAGACATCCTAGTATTATTAGAAGGAGGTTTTGTCATTTGCAATTCATCCGAAGAATTGTTCCATTTATGTAATGAAGGAGGTTGCCCCCTCGGAAGAGGCTGAATTCTAAGGGTGATTGATCTATCTTTTCTTATCTTTTTTCTTGAGCTGGTTTCATAACATTTGGTATCAGAGCTTTGGATTCTAGGGTTTTGCTACTCCAAACAGGTCATCGTGGCATTTTTGCTATAACTTTGTTTCTGCGAGGTGTCAGAAGCTAAAACAAAAACTCATTTGAGAAGACATCACGTGAAATCTCAGGTCCGAATTTCAAAGCTTTTTGTGCTATATTTGTCGAGATATGATCTGAGGAAGTTTGTCCTTTTGCAGAATCCTGAATTACATTCAAAACAGGTGATCTGGGGAAAATCGTCATAACTTTCTCTCTGGGCATTAGATCGAAATCGCGTAAGAAGTTACAGAAAGAGGACAGACTGTAGTTTCTTGTGTATATTGTTTAGAGCCAAAGGTCAAAACAGGGACACGAGGCACGTCATACAAGTTTGCTCTACTGAATTAGTCTATAATCATGTCACTGTGGGAGATTTGGCATAACTCTTCATTGGACAATCCAATTGGGGTTAGACTGGTGGCACTGGAAAGAGGACACAGAGTGCTACCGCAGGTCACAATTTCAGAACTGGATGATCCGAAATTATAGAGATACGTCAAAGGCAATGTTGAGCTCCTACAAAGTGAAAAAAGGTGTGCATATTTTTTTAAATGTTTGCTTAAGCTTGGTTGAAAAATTATTTTGAAGGAATTCAAAGGGCATAGTAAAGCATTATTATCGGTAATTGATTGCCCAAGGAAAGAAAATTTAAACACCTAGTAGGCGACCTGAAAGCTCTAGCATGACTCATGAAGAAGAGGAAGAAATGCAACATGATATATCAAAAT